>JAQGBW010000500.1:0-40218 GCA_034698625.1 Julus scanicus | reverse complement strand
ATAATTGGATATATATATATTTTATACAAAATATATACGATATTTGGGACAATATATAAAAAATATAATTTTTGGTACATAAAATATATAAAACATTTGAATGTGGGAGGAATTGCCTAAATTTTTGTTAAACGTCTGTTTTACGCTGGAATTTCCCTTCGAGATCAGGCAATTTCCGTTAATCAGGCAAATCTAGAAAATATCGTGGAATTGGTATCGAGACGGTGCTTGGAAATTTATAGGATGGGCCTTTGCATGTTCCATCTAATGTGTTAGACACAATACTTTTCAAGAAAAAAAAAAATAAGGCCGTCATTGAGGGATGGGTATCTTGGATAAAAAGGACACCGTTTCAACAGGTGGTGGGGAACACTTTTTGATGGAATTTTAGGGACGTCCTTTTGTGAATGGCCCTATAGGTGTCTGGCAGCCTTAACGTTGCTGGAATCTGTTAGGAATGATGTAGAAATATTACAATATTCTCAACTTTACATGACATTCCAGCCACGCTAAGGCTGCTAGCAACCTATTTGAATACACCTATTTTATTTGCAGTTTCATGGGAAAGGTCCACCCAACCGGCGCATGTGGCAAAAATCCGTAAATTGTACAACTAACGATTCATATGTAATACATATTCACGATACTTATTAACCTCGTATACCTTATACGGCGTATTTTAAGGTTATTCGTGGAAATGCATGTAGGTCGTCATGTAAACATACCGATATTAAACATAGCCGACGTCAAACACTGATTACGTCATATTACATCCGATTTATCAATTTCCTGCAATCATTTCGAAAAAATAAAATAAAATACCCAGTCCTGCGTGAATGTACAGTATACCGATGACAAAAGACGTCATCGCAATGACACGATTCCAGTTTCAGTTTCAACGTGCCAGATTTAGTGTTTCATTTACAGGCACTTGCATCATAACCAGTCAATTAATGTTGGACCAATTTTACCCCATATTAAGTTGAATGAATTTGTCACCAGGTAACATCTGAGTTTACACAATTGTGAAATCATATTCTCTCATGGACAGAATCCCATTGAAGAACATTACTTATGTTTCAGAAGGTTATAATTGAAGTTTTACATGAAATGTTCAGATTTTGCCAATGAATGTAATCATTTAATTATGGAGGTTTTGTTTTTATACATGTGGGTTACCTCGTGTTCAATAAACGACAAGAAATCTATATGTTGGCGACTGTTATTGCATTTCTAAATGGCGTGCAGCGCCACCCGTGTCAAAACTCAGGCCATTCGACCACTTTTAATGAATCTTCTCGAAATTTAATATGTATTAATTCGGATTGTTTGTTTTTCCCCATTTACCTTAATGGAAACGCTGCTACAAATGACAATGTGGCATACATGCTAGGGCAGCAACATTTTCCATGGAAGCTATAATTAGGTTTTATAACAATAAGCGACAATGGCGTCGAGAAAGAAACAAACTGCGCAAATATCTCAACAGGAAGGTGAACCTGTTTCGAGGAATCCCTTCTCCAACCGCCGCCAATTTTCTTCGAAACTTAGCAAAAACCGCAATTTCAAGTAGAGAAAATGATACATCGCGTCTGTTTCCAAAATAACGTAAAGAACCGTAAAGAATGAACGTAAAGAATATATTTGACTACTGTTTTTCGACCCTATTTTCAAGTAAACCATATTTGCAAATTATTTATCCCATTAAGTCTAAACATGGTTCGAATTAAAACAATCGACCATGTTATTGACATTAATAACAGTCTATAGAAATGCTGTCTGGGGAATTTATTGAAAATCTGTCAGTATAAACTTATAGGAAATTTAGAATATATTATTAAATGTTAACCTTGAAATTCGGCCATCCTCAACCGTCCGTAAACATAGCGAAAAATGATGTCAATTTCGCAAATAATGTCAAGTCATATACCAAAAAAATTTCAAAGTTGACAATGTACTGACATTTCGGAAACTTAGAAAAATACTGAACTTGACTTTACTTTATGGTTTAACATAAAATTGCATATTTGGTCAGACCAACATTTCCATAATCACGTTCATTAACTACAAACCGAAATTCATCACTGTTTTTCATCAATCATATATAAGACGACCTATTTTCCCCAATAGAAACATTTCTAAAAACGGGATGCTACCAAAAACCTATCTGGAAACTTGTGGCCAACGATGTTGCGTGCATACATGATACATCTATATTTTTTTCATTACATTCTTTTCAAATAGTTCCTTCCTCATGTGTGTATTGTTTTCATAATTCATTTCGCGTATTTCTCTATTGTTGTTGTTAGTAATGTGAAAAGATAAATTCTGAAAGATATTCCAAGAAATTCATTTTCTCATAAATTTAAGCATTTTTCCTGAATACATCCTGTGTAAATGAATAACCTCTCTAAATGCATAAAATGTTCCGGTCCCGATTTGGGGCCTCTCTAAAAGCATATTTTTTACCGGTCCAAAGCGTATGCATTTAGACAGGTTCTACTGCACTGGAATTAATGTGCGTCTTAAAATCGATGGCATCTTGGAATTGATGAATTATGGTAATAAAAACAAACCTAATTATAGAAACACGAGTGAATAAACAAAAATATAAACTCATAGGAAATTGCCTTCGAGTAGGAAATAGAAAAAGCAACTAAAAACAGGAAAATAACAATTCTGGGACACATGGAATTTAACAACAGTGTTTATTGTGTTTCAGGTGTTGGAGAAGAAAGAATAAACTTTCGGGTTTGGATCATCAATATGATTTTTTAGTTGGATAATTAGTTGAAAGCCACTACTTCAAACTATTTTACCCTACAATTCTCTACACCACAATGAACAGTCCTAACATTTCACCTACCCTGCTTCACTATTTTCAAATGGAAGGCCTCAACTTGTGCCAATAAGCATAGTGTGCCACTCTACGTTTATCATTTGGATATAAAAGAAGGTCCACCTCATTCTCCAACAGACTCTAGATGGCGCAATGATCGAATGGCGTGGTGATACAACATATCACCGGATACACGTGACAAATGTCCAATTTCCGATAATCAACCTACCCCCTCTATCGATTTCCGCTACAAAGTCCCACCCCCTGGCGTGGACCCACGCACCTCAAAATTTAATTATTAAAGATTTAATTAATCGTCCCTCCCGGTTTACAATTCTTTGGTACAACTTAAAAGGTTTCGAAATATAAGTCCTCAAAAAACGTTGCAGATTACGGCCTTTTTCCAGGTTATGATATGACGTAAGAAATTACGTTTTTCATAAGTGAATGTGGGGAGAGATGGATAAGAAGGTTGTCACAACGAGGGGGTAAATCGATAAATATCGATTTTCCTTAATAAGCCACTCGGCATCTAAGGGAAAATAATTTAGTGAGTCACTCTATGAAATTCTCATGCACATTGCTGCGTTAGTAAAGACCAGCCCGAAGTACCATTTAGGCTTAAAAACCCGAAATAAGCCTATTAGGAAGTGGGAACACCCCATCGCGTATGCAAATGAGGATAGGGCAGACGTTTCAAAGGCGTAATAAAAGCGCTTTAAATAAAGCCATTAAGGGGGCTGAAACTCCAGATTCGGAGGGTTTGCCTAAGGGCCAATGGCGATGGTCACATTGGTCAACCAGCTCGGCAAACCCTTACATAGGGTTATCAAGTGACAATTCAGTGTTTACAGGGATTTGTATAACGTATTCTCTTTTTAAAAAATCCTTAATATGTAGTGGATTTTCTTCTTGCAAAATGCACAGTAAATTTTAAAATAAAATAGATATGTACATGGACAAAATACAAAATCATTTCAAAAATCCCCATAGCAGTTTCGTAAGCCCTGAACCTTTATATATAACACGACTTTGTCAGCCATTAAATCATCTCTACATTGTTTAACCTAAATAACATTCATTAGATATCCAGGGCGTCCAGTAAATTTGATGGGAAAACTTCAATCATATTTCAAGGTTTCAAAGGTACTTTACATTTTCAATTATCCCTCGTAGAGAATATGTTCTCACAGCATATTGACCCACAAGATAATTTTTTTTCCAATAACAGAAGTTTCCCAATTCGGACAGGAAATTCCAGCACATATATTGGCGTTCAAGTATAATTCCTGACTTTTGCGAGGTGATACGACCGATATATGCATATGCTGTTAAAAACGAATTTACAAATATAGATTTACAGTTTATACAGTGCACACTAATATTTATATCAGGCTTAACTTTCTAAATTCCAACCATAATCGACTTTATATTTTTTGGTAATTTAATATAAATGTGAAGAGAGGGCGATTTTTAGAGGAACTATGTCATGGCATTTCCCTGGAAACAACTGCGGAAAACCGCGAAAACCAGTCATGGTTTTTGACTGGGAATTGAGCCCATGTCTCCCGAATGACAGGAAAGACCGATAGCGTTACCACTGCAATCATAAGCTACACTTCAGGTGACCAGGTCAGTGCCTACAAACTTCACATTTTAGTCGCACTAAATCCGCGATAAAATTAGATTCTCTTTTGTCCCAGCAAGCAGCTTTGGTATCTCCGGGCAGAAATGTTTTGTGAAGCTATCCAGGGGCCACTGTCCCAACTTAAACTTAACACGAAACAAAATGAGCTACCCTCTCATTAACCTTGAATTCAAGCATCCAGTTAAATGAAGCCCATGAAGGATAATCTACATACGAAACAGGTTAAACCCATTAAAACTACACTAAGAAAGATTTAGAAAAGAAAAGGATCTTTAATTTCATTTTCCACAATAATTCCACCTGCCCTTTGCAACCGCACCTGTTCCCAAATATCCTAGCGACATGATGTACAAGGATTGACCACTACAAAAGCAAAAACCTATTGTATAGTGTAACGGGTCACAGATTTCTAAACTTAACCTCCGATTAGTAAATCGTCCAATTTTTATTAACTATAATTGGGCAGTGTCCTGCATGGTTTTGGTGCATCACAATACTAAGCGTATAAACATGATCAGAGCTAAGACCGAAAGCCAAGTCTTAAATTACAGCCATGTTAATTTAACCAGTTAATATATATTTTTTAACCAATGTAACATTTCAGTTTTTTTAATATAAATTATTTCAAAAAGTGAAAATTTTGAAAAGTTTCAAGGTGTCCGTTTATCTTGGGTTACAATTACAAACACACTAGCTTATGAACTATGGCGGAAAGCAGCATCTTCTGTTTAATACTGCCATAAAATCTTTATTACCCATTTATATAAGCCTTCACGGGCCCGTTAACATACAGAAAAGATCTTCTGGCATAAATAATACTTGTATGCTAAAATTTGTTTTCCTCTATACAAAGTAAATAATTTTGTTAGAATTTTGTCAATGGGTCAAAACATTTCCTCGTTTATATAAAACCACACCACGGGAGGTTCACACGATACTAGAATTCTAATAACAGAAAGTTGAATGAAAATGTGTACACCTGTACCGCGAAACAAAAAGAAATAGAATATGCTTTAAAATATTCATTAAACAAAATTTCGAAAACAAACAAGTTACACTTAAAAAGCGACCGATAAGAAATTAGTGGACCCAGAAATCTTTCAATAGGACCAGTCTCCGGACAGACCTACTGCGCATGCGCTCCCTATGGTTCAAATGGGGAAGCATTTTAAAACCATGTGGAGGGGATGTTCAGAGATAGATGCAGTGTAGTAGAATAGTAGCGTAGGGCGATTAACCGCACTACAGTAGCACCTCCTAACGGAAGGCCCGTCTCAAAGGACAGGCTGCACGTCAGTTCAGTTCAGGGTCGCCATGTTTTTTTTTTATGTTCCGCACACCAAACCAACAGGTCGCACGTTTTGTTGCTCCTGGACAGCTAATCATCATCAACCATTGACAAAGGGGCAGACGCCATCCCAATTGAGTATTACTGCTTATTGAATCTCATAATATATTATGTAGTTTACTATTTAGAGTTAAATAAACCGCCATAAAGTGCATCCATGGTTGCCATGGAAACGATGTTGTGGTGTCCCTCTCGCTTTCGATGGAGTTGGAAAATGGCCGCAATCTTGCCCTTAAAGGGCATAGAAAAGGTAAAGAGTCTAATCAAATTAACAATTAACACAATATCACATCTAATCCTAACATATCTTAACTTTACCACCTTACATACAACCCCAAAAACGAACAAAACCAAAAGCAAACGAAATGCTGTCAGCCAACCAGTATAACAGACCTGTAATGAGAGGGCATTCATTTTCTGGGCGACATCCATACTCGAATTATCACAAAATGAGACAAATCCAACATATTTAATGCCAAACCAACAAAATTTTTATCCAAATAGTCAAGTCAAACCAGACTTCGTGTGCGGAGCTTAAAATACAGGGCGGCGCTTCTGTCCATAAGCATTAGTGCGCATGCGTGCAGCATCAAAACGTACCAAAGTACGGCAAATTGACTTTTCTGTCCAATTTTGACGATTTATGCAGGTGAAAGTACTGTATATGAACTGCGAAACATGGCATTGGTTAAATGATGTAATGGTTGTATTTTATACAATTTCGCTTTTTGTAGAATCATTTGCAGATTATCAAGTATACAGGATTAATTGTTTTAAAAGCTTCAAAACAAACATGTCTCAATACACGCAATGTCTAGATAAGTGCAGACAACAACAAAAGCCAACAGATTAGACTTGACGCATGCTGACTGGCTGCTACAAGAGATTGATCCGATTGATTACATCCTTAGATAAATTTCTGCATGTTGGAAGACTATAATCCAGTTACACTTAAAAATAAAAGCAATAATAATAACAATATGCTATTAAAAATTACGCAAATAATAGCAAGCTATCTATGCAAACCAAGCCAATGAAAATGTCAGCATTATGCGGATTGTAATATTTTTAGGCCAGAAAATTCTAAGCAATTACACACGTACTGGCTTACAGGCTTAAGCCCTTGGCATACGTGTTTTTTGACATGATGGCAGAAGTTATTTCGTGATAATATTTGTTAGTACACAAGGTAGCATCTCAATTTCTTGTTATGTTAGGAACACCTTAAGTTGGCCCTTACTGGGAGGCTAAACCTGACATTTATAAGACGTACATTAGTAATCTATAGTGGAGGTTTGAGGGGATGTGGGCTTTGTACTGCTTCTCAGTTTAAGGAATGTGTTTGATGAATTGATGGATGGTGGTATTGATGGCTTGTATGTATAGTTGCCACCACTATGGATTTCTATAGTAACTTACAATATGCTGAATTTAGGATATCGTTAAGTAACCATGATATGTCTTAAAGAGTGCTTATCTCTAACTGGTGAAGAAAAGATCACATGGGGCCGATGTAAATGTAATACCTGAAACATTGCACTGGCAGTATCATTTTCAAATCAACAAGGATTTGGAAATCATGCAAAGACAGAATGCTAGGGCAGCTCTGGAGTTAACAGATTTACTGCTCTGGAGGCCCTGCAGGGGGAGTTGGGTTGGCCAGGATTCAAACCATGGGAAATGGTGAGCAAGCTGTCCTACTTGTTGAGGCACGGGACCATAGACAAGACATATCCTGCAAGGCAGTTTTATAAGATGCTGAAGAGACAGGGATGGCCCAGCCATTGGCTTACAGAGTAAAAAGGTAAATTAAATAAGGTGAAATGCATGGTGGTGTGTTTCTCTCGTAAATGGAAAAACTTGCCGAGCACTTTCTGGACTTGCTGTCGTTGATACTGTCAAGTATTTGGGAGTTTATATTAACAAAAACCTCTCTTGGAATCACCATTTCCCAAAAATTGTTGGTGCAGCGAACCAGCACCTTAAGATTCATTCATGGTTCATGGTTTGCCATATGTTGGAATATTGTGCTCCTTTTTGGAACCATCACAGGATGGTTCATATTGAAGATATAGAGATGGTCCAGGGTAGGGCGCCAGATTTGTTAAAGGCAGTTATCAACATTCCGTAAGTGTGACAGAAATGCTCCACTCCCTAAATTGAGACACTTTGAAGTCCAGATGCAAAAATTATCTATGGGGTTATTCAAACGTTTTAATCTTTCTCTTAATTCACATCTTGTTTCCCATATATTAACGCCTAACGACCATTCTAGGAGTAGACAATCACTCAAATCCTTTGACCGAGCTTTGTATCAAGACTCATGGCCGAATTTGCAGCTTCGCATTGGTTGACGAAATGGATTAAAAAATCGTTTAGCACCACGTTTAAGACGATAAGGTCAGGAACTCTTTTCTTTCTTCTACAGTTCAGCAGTGCACATTTTTTAAGTATTGCCGGAAAGTAAGGTTTTTATTCCTCTTAACGGACTTCGACTTTGACGGCCAACACATGTCGGTTTACCGTCTGAGGCCCAACGCCGGTTTGCCATCAAGGTAAGTTTTATACAATTATTCTATGCGTTAAAATTAAACAATACATTCACGATAAATTCACCGTGACAATGTCAGACAGCCGTGTCTTAAAAGAGAAAAACGTTTCTTGTTTTTGTTTGTCTGCGCTTTCTTTTTAAATAAATCCGTGTCACAAAACTACACACATAAGCAAAACGCTATAGAGCTTCTAGTGACAACAATGTTTTATAAAGTTCTGTGGAGCTGCAAGATTGCGCAGCTGTATAGGGTTTTTCAATAGGCCAAGGAGTCCTGCAGATCCAGCCACCCAGTCCAGTTAAGTGGATGGAAATCACGGAGCTTGTGGAACCCTACTAGTAAGTTTTTAACTAAAACTATTCAATGGACGCCATTTTGGAGATTTTTTTCTTCTACAAATATAAAACATTGTTGATGTGTGATAGGAATTGCAATGAAAGAAAACATTTTCCTTTAAATTTTTCAAGTTCTTTGAACATGCATCTTGGTCTGAATATTGCTATATGATTCACCATTTCGGTGATATCTACGTGGGAGGGTGTGGTATTTTTTTTCTTTTGGAAAGGGTTTTAGAGTACGCGTCTTTTTTGGCTAGATTTTAAGACGTTTTTGGCCAGGGTGTCGTTTGGGAAATTTAGTTTCCTGTATGGAGTCGTAGTTTTAAAGAGTTACAAGTTTGCACTTTGCATACATGACGCATTGTCAATTTGTCACCAACCAGATATGCTTTTTGGGGTGGAATTAGACTAATACAGCTAAGGATGCCTAGTAGTACCATGCATTAATTTGTTCAAATGTTCAATTTAATGTTTAATTTAACAATGATGTCTATAAGTCGTATTAGAATTCTAGAATTTGTGCAATACCGAACTGCAGTATAACTACAGTTTAGGGTTGTTATTTAATTCAGTTTTAAGTTCTGAATATAAATTATTTTTATTCAGATATAATGCAGTATTACGCAGTTAGTAAGATAAATTCTGTATTATAATTTATTTTCACGTAGCATGTTAATTTTATCGAATGCTTCTAATCTGACAAATAAACTGCCGTCTAAGAAGGCCTCAAGGTGCCTCCTGACCAACCTTGAGCACTGTCTCACATTTGGCTGTCTTGAGCTTGACTTGGCAATTTTTTGTGAAGCTGTGGTATGTTGGCCTTCACATGCAGCTCAGTCTCAAGCTCACGAAATTTGAGCAGCTGTGGTACGGGGGTCACATTTGGCTTTCTTGTCAGTCTTGAACTCGTCTTGGCCATTTTTCCGGGCAGCTGAGACTATGCATCTGGGACTTAAGACGCAGCTAGTATCAAGCTTATGCGATTTGAAAGCAACTATGGTACAGGGGGTTAGAATCTTAAAACCGTCACTTAGAATATACATCATTTAGGATAGGGATAAGAAACCATGATTCGACTGAAAAGTGTCCAACTTTAACTTACAAGAAAAAAAAGCCGCATGGCAAAACGATGATTGACCGAAAGTCTCGAAGTAACCACATTTTACACGATGCTGTTATGATTTATTGGTTGTTATGGATTGTTGTCTAGGGAGCACGGGCGGTTTTTTAATATTGATTTTTTTGTAAACGTGGTTTAGTGACAACGTCCATCCTCATTTTTTGATGGGATGACATTCTTTGTCCCATCTCCGTTTTTGGGGAATGAAACATTAGTTTAAAATGGAATTAATGGACAAATCAGAAATTGGGATACATATACATATATATTTGAGAAATTCTAAATTACGGAAGTGCAAAAAAGACACTACCGAAAAAGTTAATTTCTACTTTACGGTCTTCCACGTGATGGCAACGCCATGTCAAAATACTGTCCGAAGCCCAACGCCGGGTTACCATCAAGGTAAGTGTTAATAATTTATTGTACACATTAAAATTGGACAATAAATTCACGATGCTTGCAAGATAAACTCATCGTGAAATAGTCACATTTTTTTAATCCGCTTTACGGTTTTCCACGGTGACTGCAACACCATGTCTGAATGCTGGCCGAAGACCTACCCTGTGTTTCCATCAAAGTAAGTGAAATTAATTCATTGCACACATTAATTGATCCTGAATTTACTGGTTTGTGGAGTTTTTCTGCTTGGGACGGTCTGCTTCCATGGTGAAGGCAACACCATGAATGACACAACAGGTATGTCTTGGATTATGATCATTTATATGTTCATACACTAAACAGCTACACTATACATATCACTTTGGCACGTGCCAGAATAACTCGCATATTATATATACAGGCTTCACGATACAATATAACATGACAGTTCTTCAAACAGTGTCCAGTATCAATTGATGAGAATTTCAAGCATAATTCCAGACTTTTATAATAGTTCTAGTCCGTGTATACAACATTCACTTCTTGTAAAAGCTGCATTATATAGATAAGTACTTCAATTTATGATAGGATAGTATCACCAATTTGGCTTTATCACTAATATCAAAAACACGAAATCTTAAAATCCTATAGGTTCAAAATCTGATTCTTGAGCTTTACATTAAAAATGTTTATAATATCAGCTATGAAATTAACAATTATCATCCAGATTCATCACTGAACTAGATAATTTTATTAAAAGCATGATCCAACATAAACACTGCTGCAATGATGTGGTTCAGTGTTTGTCCACTTTATATGAATTACCAGTGATCAAAATTGTAAAATTCGATCAATTAATTAATAACAAATGCTACAACATAATCCTATGAAAAGACAGTGCTTCACAGACTGAACGAAGACTGACTATACTGCCATGTGTAAATGGACCTTTAATCTAGAAATTGTTCAGAAATTCGCTTATTTCAACCATAGGTTTACAGTAACGGAATTACATATACTAGCTCAATTTAATTTTACTCTAAATAAACAAATTTGTAAACACCATATTTCTTTATGCAAAAAAGCATCTTTATACGTTTATTACTTCTAAGATAAAGGAGTTGGGATGAGGATTTCTCGGTGGCGCCCTCTTAGCCGAGGATTCAACAAAGTGTATACTAGCGCCCTCTGAACTCCCTTGGCGCCCTGCATACACTTGTTCCACCGCCCTTAAGTGTTCTGGATTCTCAATTCATCATTCTTAAAAGTCGATACATATACAATTGAAATTCATTTAAAAATCTAAGAAAGTTCGAAAAAAAGAAAAAGCGAAGTGCACGCTTAAGACGCATTAAACATGCATTAAACACCACCGTGAAAAATCCATAACAGTTAGGCCTAAATATTTAATGGAAGGGGATGAACGCTTCATTCGTTTATTGCAATACAAGTGAACCATTTGGCATCTAAACATTGCTCGCACACCTTGGAAAAACCAATAAAATATAATTTAACGGCGAAAGCATTAAAGAATTTAAGATCACCAAGGTGGAAAATAGGTAAACACAAGAGCAATAACGTCGATTAAAAGGTGATTTTTCTGCAGATTAAATTTAGCCGTGGAACATTATGTCACCAAATTGCTGCCTATCGAATATACCGTACAACATATCATTTTACAAAAAAAAAAACGCTCCATTTTCTTCAGATTACCAAAATGGATGTTTACAAGATAGTCTTTCATCAACTACTTGTATAACGCTTCTTTCCCACTAACAAAAATATCAATTTTCTCATTTAAATAATCATCCAACGTAAACAACGAGGTCTAGGTTGTTGTATATAAGGATAAAACCTGTATTACGACACCGCAAGAATGCTATTAAGTGCCGCGGCGTTATTTCGAATAAGTTCACTTTTTATGCAAAATTTCATACACTGGTTTTTTATCTTTCTTCAATTTACACTAACCTATTTGCGTGTGGTGTTAGTTGTCGTTCAAGCTATGTATGATCGTGCAGACAACTCAAACAAGGTTGTGTCTGAGATCGATTCGAGTAAAAGAGGGTCACTCATGCAGTACCTACTGTTATTAAAAAGACGACATTTGCAATTTTCTGGATGTTTGCTCAAACATTTAATTCGAAACTCGAGGCAGAAATTTTCCATGCCATGACCATTTAGCCAAGATGACTTTCCCATAAATATGCAGCTGCAGTTTTAGACGTCCTGAATGCAAAATAAGTAAACAGGAAATAAGACAACTGGATGCGATATGGATCGTTCTAAATCAAAACATCATCCACACGCTTTTCAAATCGTTTAATAATAACTGGCCTTTCATAAATATGCTAATCATTCTTTTGTCCTTCACTATTGGAACACGCTTCGCTTTCAAAAGCCCGGTCCACACCGGAGCAAACAAGAAACAAAAACAAGGTTTCTGCAAACATGTTTGCCCACCAAATTCCCGTCCAAAGCTTTCAGCAAACATGTCGGTATTCGCCCAAGTGACGGTCCAGATCAACGGAAAAAAGTTTGCTGGTCATGACGCTCCTACCAAGGCCGCTTTTATCAAAAATGTGTTAGCGGATGCTGTAGTCTGCTCTACTATTATACGATAGTCGGACTCACTTTATGCTAGTCATAAGCTGGGTATCCACTGAAGGCAGCATGCAAACAATAAAACATACACTCTACACAAACCTGAAACAACTACTGCATCAACATGTTGCTGAATGCTGAGGTGTATCCACCAAATGTTGACAGAAAAACTGAACAAATATGTTCAGTTTATGGCGCTTTTACCAAGAGCCTTATCAAGCATTCAGATCCACATTTGAGCACATGGCTGAGCATGCGCAGTAAATTGGCAACATTTTTTCCCATTGATCCGGACCACCTGTGTGGCTGAAACCATGGTTTTGGCAACTTAACATGCAACAAGTATGCAAACTTGTATTCAATATATGTTTCAAGCAAACCTTGTTGCCTTCAGTGGAGGCTATGTTTGTGTAACACGTTTCCATAAACAAGCTTGCAGAAATTGCGTTTTCCAGGGTGTGAACCTGAGTTTAGATCGAGTTGACATTATTTTGTCTACCCAGTGAACTCTCCAAAAGAAGTACATTTGTTTGATTTCCCCAAAAAAAGAATAAAGGGACAGGTCATAAATGTTGGGAATTAAAAACTGATTTAAGCCTTTCTCGCCGATTTTTTTTTTGTTTTTTTTTTGTTTTCCAAAAGTGTAGGTATGCGGATAAGAAATAGCAGCGTCAAGAACGACGAAAAATGGTTGGCCTAAATAGCGCCGAGAGACTAGTTTTCCAACACAGTATGGCGTTTACCCGCACCTGAAGTTTATTAAAAAAAAAAAAATTCAAAAAAAACGAAAAGAAAAAAAAAGAGGATACGAGTGAAGCCTATAGCAGAAAACGGTAACCCTTTCGCTCAGTACCGAAAACGAGATATAAAAAAGTATCAAAAAATTAGACAGCCTAAAAACAGCTCAACGGTTATTGGACTCGTTGAAGGAAGTGGCGATGACGTCACGACGCGTTACTTTTCATCGCCCGATGTATATCGAGTCCATTTGCACTGGCTTGCTCCAATTTACGCTGCTTTTATCAGTTTCAACAATGTGTGAGAGGATCCCTATCCAACAAATTCATTAACTAGGTGGCGCCACAGCTCAAGCGTCATTAAAACGGAGCGCCGGAAACCGGTTTTGCCCAAATTTTAGGCAGCAGTATTGCAAGATGGCGTTCTGAGACGTCCATGCCAGTTTACATAAGAAGATGCTAATGAGACCATTAGCTCCAAATATGACAATATCAAGAGCGTTTACAATTCCCAGAGTGACAACACGCCAAAACTGACCATGTAGAAGCTCACTTCATTCCTGGACAGACGGAATGGTATATATTTTGAAACATCTCATCGTGCCAAGAATGTAAAGTTTGAGTCACAGTGTGTCCATGAAAACACTTCAAGTGCAGTGTAAAGGCAGGCGAGCAACGGAGCAAACGCAAAGCAAAAACAGAATTTCGAAAACATGTTTGCGAAAAACATTTGCTTGTCAGTTTTCTGTGACTATGACTATGTCGTGTAGCATTCCCTTTGAGACAGGCACTCACTAGGAGTCGCTACGGTGTTGTCCAGAATGTTTCCAGCAAACATTTAGGTAATGTCAAAGAGGGGAAATAAATTTTTGCCGGTCATGGCGCTCTTGCCAAGGTGTAGAGCACCTTGATTTCCTTGATTTTTCCTGACCAAAGTTTTCCTTTTTCCTTGACCAAAGTTAGTCATTTTACCAGATCAAAATTATCATTTTTCATATAAGCTTACTATAATAAGGTTTAACCAGTTTACATCTTTAATATAATTAAAGGCATTTTAGAAAAAAGAATGCTGCAAAC
Organism: Julus scanicus; assembly: GCA_034698625.1. Classification (NCBI taxonomy): domain Eukaryota; kingdom Metazoa; phylum Arthropoda; class Diplopoda; order Julida; family Julidae; genus Julus; species Julus scanicus. The sequence continues at coordinate 25,577 of JAQGBW010000500.1, read as the reverse complement.
ATTTTCTTTTAAATTTGAAAAAATCGGCCTCTCCACAAATTACAACTGCCATTTTGTCTTCTTCAGCTGCTGTAATTCATGCTAGCAACCATGCATAGGTAAGAGCGCCATGACCAAAAATATGAAGCTCTCTTTATTTTCGGTTATCTTATTGTCAAAAAATGTTCTCGGAAACAAGTTTCGGCAGTCAAGTTTTTAGAAATTGACAGAAAACATGGCGGTTCATGCCATAGCATAAACCTGGATGTCTAAAGGTGCGTATCGACAAAAAGAAATATTAGAGAAACAAAACTTACACAACAAACATACATACAAACATTGATGTGTCCAGAAGTGTTTGCGAACATGTATGGAAAACCTCCGTTTTTTTCCAACATTTCGCTGTTTCTTGATGTTTCGTAGCGATTGCTCGAGAGGCAGTCCGGATCAAAGGAAAAAATGTTTCTCAAATGTTTCGTGGCGTAGTTGATGACGTAGAGCATTGAACCATGTGGTTTTCATTTTGAAATATGCCAAGCTCCGCCTTGTTTCTCGAAATGTGCCATAGGTTCGTACACTCGTGGTTTTTATGTCTTTTTTCACACAATTTGCAACACATGTTTGGAAAAACATGCTGAAAACATAGTTTTAGTGTTTTTTATGTATGTTTGATGCTTATGTTTATGTTTCTTTTGGTCGATGCTTAGCTTAAGACAGATACGTGCGTAACTAATTTTTTGACAATCACGGAATAACGAGCCAGGAATGACATCACTCAAAATTTGAGCAGCAATGTTTCGCTGTCGCTTTTTTCGGATTTTCAACACAGATGGCGCTGCAAACAAACAATCTCCTTTTTTGACGGCGCCCCTAGCCTCCGACCTGAGCCAACGAGTATGGTCGTAAAAATCTGCATAAGGCGATGGTGAAAAATGACACGCATCTTGTCAAGGTCGCTTCAATGGTATCGTCAAGAAAGACAACAACTGCAAAACCGTGCTTAGCGCTTCAACGTACTTTAATGTATTCTGATGGAGAAAAAAAATGGCGGAAAAGTCACTGAATGTGTTCCACTCTCATACGTGACAGGGCTAATGTCATCAACGGCAACTTAGCTCAGTGAAGCTCGGAAACAATAGGCAATTAGGCATCCTCAGAGCTCCACCCACCCAACAGGTTTCAATACAACGAGAATTAATTTCGAATGCAAATATCCCTGACGAAGTCAATAGTTTAAACTTTAAAATTAAAAAAAACGATAAATACATTAACAGAAAAAAATGAAGGTTGGATTTGAACCACGAGCCTTGGATTAGTGGCGTGATCTATGTTCAGAAAATTTAAGATGTTCATAGAGGTGCGTACCCACCAAAAGAAACATTAGAGAAACAAAACATACACAACAAGCATATACATACAAACATTGATGTGTCCAGAAGTGTTTGCGAACATGTGTGGAAAACCTACGTTTTTACCCCACATTTCGATGTTTCTTGATTTGTCGTAGCGATCTCGAGAGGCGGTCCGGATCAAAGGAAAAAATGTTTCTCAAAAGTTTCGTGTTAAGGCGCTTTTATCAACGACTGTTTTTAATGACGTTGAGCATTGAAACATGTGGTTATCATTTTGTAAAATGCCAAGCTCCGCCTTGTTTCTCGAAATGTGTCATAGGTGCGTACACACGTGATTTTTTGTGTTTTTTTTACACAATTTGCAACACATGTTTGGGAAAACATTGTTTTCGTGGGTTTTTTGTGTATGTTTGATGTTTATGTTTACGTTTCTTTTGGTGGATACTTAGCTTTAGAAAATACTTTTTTTGGCAAAGCTGTCGATATCTGAATGAATGGATTTTCTAAACTAATTTCGTACTGATATTATATAGGCTATACAGTAAAACCTGTCAAAATGCATACGTTTGGGACCGGTGAAAAATATGCTTTTAGGCAAGTTTTACTATGCCTATTACTGTAAAATTTATGCAAGATGTATCAGATTACAGTAACAAGGCTTAAACAAGCGTGTATTGAATATTTAATCTGGCATTCTTCTTGTTTCATTAATAATTTCACACGTGTACATACATGGTTTCAAATAAATTCAAATTGTATAGTTGGTTTCTAGGATAAAATTCGTACAGTTTTATCATTAAATATTGAACAAAATTAAAGCTAAACACTCAGCAGTATTGTCTTTAGAAGCATTAGATGCTTCAGACCAGCGTTAAGCACCACATAATGGCGGCTATCTCAAGCCATCATGCAGAGACAGTGGCCAACCACTCCATAAACAGAAAGCACACTTTTAGATAAAGTACTTTAAAAGACAAGATGAAACCACGAGTCAAGTGAAACACTTCATCTAACAACAAGCAACCGAATGAAGCAGAAAAAAGTCTATAAAATGCTATGTTATAGTAAGTTTACATGCAGTTGTCATATTTCATAACTCTTGGCAGTTTCTTACATATCTTACAAACAAAGATATTCAAAAATTCGAAATTCATAATTTGAACCAAAACACTAGGTAACACGAAACATACTCATCCAAACCAGAATTAGCTTCTCATGCACACTTGAAAAAATTTACATAAATTATATCCCAAATCGCCTTTTAGCTAGGATGAAGTCATGAAGCCATAGTTAGAAATAAATATCCAATTTTAGACATTCGGGAGGGATACAAAATTTTGCAAATCCATCAAGTTCGTATTAGTTATTAATATGAAAATGTCCTTGAAATATCTTTTTTAAAGCAGTTCCTTGCTTCTAACAAAGCAATCGTTTGTTCTAGCGTGACAGAGCTTATTTTCTTATTGATCGAAAATGGAAAATAATAAGAAAAAAAATAGTGGCATCTCAAGTTGTTTCCCATGCATCATAACCAGAAGTACAGCGGTAATCCGAATCGATAGCACACTTAAAACAATAAACACCTCGTTTACAGTAAGGAAGACTGGGAAAAATTGAGACACTTTTTACTAAAACATTTTTTTTATGAATTCAATAATGGGTTGGTTGCAGTTTAGGGGCTCAAAGGCTACTAATGCTACAGAGAGCCCAGCTATTTGTTGGAAAGATCATATTAGGACATATTGGACATCTTTGGGTGAGGTTTACGGGCTAGACCCCAGCCCCAGAGGGCGCCTTAAGTTAGCCATTACTGGAGGCCTAGCCAAGGGACACTGGACAGTACATTAAAACGTATATAGGAAAGGTTATTAGGTTATGGATATAGTGAAGAGAGTAGGTTAAATTTATGTATTCATAATTGCCCTATTGATCTAGAATTGTAAAAATATGTAGTTTAACTAAGTGGCTGTGTATGGAAATTTTATGAAGCGAATTCTATCAAATCTACTGTAAAATATTTATATTTAATTTTTTTTTTGTGGAAAATATATCACTTTACCCAACTCCTAGGGCAAAATGATACACTTCATGAATTGGACAAAATTATGCCAATGAAATATAATGAAATGAAATTATTATACTATAAAAAGATAACTTCACTGCATGCAATTTCCATCTTTCATGCAAAAATCGTTCAATTTAAATGTTTCTCAAATATTTTCGACTCATTTTCATTCAATTAGTTATGTTAGACATAAACAAATTAATAATTATTAACATTGACAACAAAAATAAAAGCGTAAATTCGAAGCACGTGTCTCACGTACCTTACCCCAAATAAGTTGTCTCAGTTACCCCACACGGAGGATTGCCCACAGAAACTTAAATTTCAACAAATGCGATTACATTCAAATAAAACTATAAGTTTCTATTTATTTAGCAATAAGATGTGCATTAATTAGCGACAGATAAAATATTTTCAGCAAAATAATCGGGCAGAGAGATAAAAATGATTTTCCAAATAAAATTTCATTCAACGACACAACAACCAACTTTTTGAAATCCCTCAAAGGTATTGTAAACAATCTGTTTGCTACATAGCAGTAATTAAATGCATTTTAGACTAAATATCTCAAGCCAATATCCACAATAGAACCATTTATTAATGTCATTGTCTCACCTTACCCCATGCTCAATTCCCCTTAAAACGTCATTTTATGAAATTTTAAATGTCTCAAATGTTTTTGGGAGACAATGACAAACATCGTGAAAAGTCAAAGATCTGCTGTTAGTCAATTGCTATCTCCACGCGATTTAAAATTTTAAAATGCTAGACTAATAGACAGTTAATACAACTTTTTCGATTGCGAAGCCAAGATTTATGACAATTAGTTTAAAACTGGGTGGACAACGATTTAACAGATATAACAAGGTATCATGCTTGGCTAAGAAAACACTGAAAACAACATGCCAATCAACATCTTGGCACAGTTTGTTTGAAAATTTCCTTACATAAGAAGCTTCAACTTTTGAGAGACAAAATATATACATTGTAATACATATAAATTGAATATATTGAACCTATTTGATAAATTAACAGCATGGGTTTTAGAAACTGATTTAAAAGAAAAAGTAAGTTCATAATATTATTCGAGCTCCGTACGTTATTTTATTTCAGCCTTCATACTCAAATTGTAGAAGCAACTAATCTTCCCTTGGTCGTGCAAATAAATGTATTCTTCATCTTCGCATAATTTTAAATATTTACTGCCAATGAAACGATGTTCTGAGTAAATTATCATCCCAGTAATGTTAACGATTATTCTTTTGTTTACAAATGGCACGAATACCACAATATGTATTCAGGAAAATTTAGAAAAATAAATTTTATACAAAAATACATTTACAGGCGTTAAACACAAATTTCAAGCTCAATTCCAGACTTTCAAGACTGTTAGACACCCTGCATGTGTTCGTTTATAACAAACACGTTTTCCCATTAACTAAAAAAGTAAATATGCAAATTCAGTAAACTGTAATATTGCGTTTCAGTACAGGTGTTTAAACGCTACGATACGCGTTGAGACTTCATGTCCATACTTTCGAAACGACCCTCGTGGCCAAATGGAAATTTCACGTTGGGGAAACTTTACAAAATAACGTGCGTCACAAGGGTCGTTCCGACAGTCTGGAAATGAAGTTTTAGCGATTTCCTTAGCAAATTGAGAAAATTCATTTTATTTGGATTCTACAAAACTTCGTTATTGTGATATCGTATTTGTACGTGTTTTCCTCAATATATTAACGGCAAAAATGTAACTAACTGTCTTAAGAAATGCGGAAAGGAATCCTAACTAAATAGACTATAAGGATGTATTTCTAACGTGTCCAGAACATTCGCAAATCTCACATTAATGCCGTCAGCATACAAAAAATAAAATAAGCATAACAACCAACAGCAACAAAAAAATGAACACAGAGGAAAGTTTTCTTGAAGTAAAGGAAACTCCAAACAGATATAAAAATAAATTGTATCAAATGTGACTGCCGAATAGCACAAATGCATTGAGAGCATCCGAAACCCTCAAAGTCATTCAAATTTATGCACACATCTTTAAATCGCCACATGTTTCGTGACTAAATAAATTTAGATAATTTTGACGTTAATGCAACAGTAAAATCGTCCAAAAATAAACATAGATATGATGCCATAGAAAGCCAGGTAGAAGTATTAAGTAAATAAATGGAAAGTTTGGATGTCATTTTATTTGATAAAATAAGCGTAATATATCAGCTCGTGATAAGAAAATATGATAAAGAGTTTAAAAAAGTGGACAGTGGGCATAGCTGTCATTTAACTTTGGTCATCGGTGGTCTTATTCGATTAGAGAGGTACTAAGCTACATGCCTGGCATTACTTGAGTATAAAACGCCTTTTCAATGGAACACAGAAGACCAGAGATAGCTAGTTTGAAGGCCGACCGCATTGGCAGACATTTTTATTATATATAGTATTAAAAATCGTTTTAAATTGCTTTTCACGGGCGAAGAGTACGTTATTAATAACACGCTGACGACAGAACCTCGCAAAATGTTCCAATGTGACGCCATTTTGTGATAGGAAATCCCGTACTCTTAGCAATCGTGCGGGAATTTTGAAACGCCGTTTTTCTTTTGTCCATCGGTAAATGCGAGTAAATTTCTTCGTAAAAATACTACTCACCTAAATAATACTTTTTCCCACGTGTGCTTTCGTACAGGCTTTTATTAATTGCCGAAATCAAGCTAACCAGAACGCATAACCACCACAAAAGACCATATGAGAACCTGTTAAGAACTTCAGATTAAGAAAGACGTAAACCACATGCCGTCCATGGTAAAAATTTCCAGAACGTCTTTAAAAAAAATTTGGGTATCTTAAACAACATTTAGCGAGATTTTAATCTGACAACGTTGGCAGTCGAAATCGCCGGCTTTCCACAGTGAATGACTCTCCTCCGCCATCTTTGCTTTTTGACCTCGATTGCCTTAGGAACGAAAAAGTGAAAATTTTTTGGTATTTTTACTTTTTTTGTAAAAAATATTGGAATCAGATTCGAATACATTGCATATTGATGTATCTCCATTCCCAGACTTACTGAACAAAAGGTGTAAATTAAACAGAAGACAACTGTCAAAAATCAGTGACAACGTTTGTGAAAGTAACTGCAAAACTAAGTTAGTCAACCATAATTTCAATATCAAACTGCAGACAACATGCCACAATGCACTTCAATGCTAAGCAAAATACACGACCTTATACTGGGTGCAAAATATCAATGGCCATATTTAAAAATTCAGCCTGAGGAAGTTCTTGGGTTGGTTCTGTGGTTTGATGTCAACTTGGATCCACACCTCATAACTGTAAACATTCCAGTTCAGCACACCCTGGTCACTGGTGGCATATATACGAAATCACGAATAAGGTCCATACGCAACCCTGTGGTGCATAACCGGAATAAATATACTTTAAAAACCAGCAAAATCCTGAAAGCAGAATTCCTGCATTTATGTTTTTACCAAAGTTCCACCATTCCACTTCAGATCACTTACCAGAGAGAATAAATATACCTTTAAAAACCAGCAAAATCCTGCAATCTGTTCCTGGAGAACCTTTGTCTATTTCTAAAACGAACTACTAGACTCAAGCACGTAGTATATATCCTCAGACAAGAAAGTCTGTGAAACATTCAAATAAATCAACATAAGGACACAAAAAATGGTGCATATTATTTTTAAAAGCTGGATTGGTGTTACCTGCAACTAATACAGTGATTACATGTAATGGAAGCTTTACAAAAACTGTCAAACATGTAATGTAACTGCTGATTGTGTAATCATGGTTAGGTGTCAACTTACTCATCTATCACAAACCCGTCAGTTCCAATGTCAGACTTACTTTCCATCAAACACCAAAATAGGTGTCTCGTGACATTGTGCAATTTTGTATAGGAAATCAATTTATGTTTAGGGTGTTTAACAAAACGTTTCCAACAAGATGTTGGGTGTTTAACTGTAACCATCCCGCGCTGTTGCAATGTGCTGCAATCACCAAGTGGCGATTTGCATTGGCAAGGGATTTGAGCGACCTAGTTTTTGCCAGTAAAACTGATTTCTTGCTGCTAATATTGCTAATGAGAAATACGACGACCGTGACAGCATACTCTGCAGATTCGTTTCTCAAGGGTCAGATTGTCATCACCGATGGTTTCCATATTTCTTCACTGTCTCCATCGAAAATGGTTGAAAAAGATAACTGAAAAGTCGATTAAACAATAAAAGCCAGTTAACTTTCATCGACGAACGACAGTGAAGACGTATAACCCTTAAGTTTACTTATGGACATACGATAAATGACCGACATCTTGCCATGGGGGCATGTCACATAACGAAAGTTCCTTGAACCCCAGCATTTGGACATTCAGGCTGTTGTGTTACCTGCGGTATTTTTACCAGAACCTTTGAATCCAGGCTGTTTGAATCGTGGACGTATCAAGCCATGAAGTGTGTTTTGAGTTTTGAGATTCAAAATGGCGGATGGTAGACGACTCATCAGTTCTGAAGGCACATTTTCAACCTAAACGCTTTCACCTCATCCACTAGCTGTTCGTTGTGGTTACTTTCAGCTGCATGGCAAGTGTTCAGTTGTAAATGTGTTAATTTCTTGACTGTTACACACGTCTGAGCATGCTACTGACACGTGCATAGACTTCCGGTTGGGAAGATCGTCGACCTTTGCTCTTAGGTCTGGTGGGTCCATTGCTAATTCAAGATATTTGGCAGAGTCAGTGCATTTCTGGTAGATAATAAGCCTACGGTGGATCAACGTTAAATGGAGCTCATCCTCTTAGCGACACTATGCTAATTTGGGTTACAAAGATACAATGTTGATTACGATTCATAGTTCACAGGCGTCTGAAAACACGATCACCCGTTGACCACTTGGAACCAGGGTCCATTGGCGGCGGCGACGTCGGGGTGGGGAGAAATTATGAGTGCTGGAAGAAAAAGTCAGGCAGTGGTCAAGCAGTCGCTGACCAGTTGCGGGGCCGCGAGTTAAAGGACACACGAAATTTAATGTCCTACTTGGCTATAACTACCATAATAGGTCAAATACATACCCCGCAGGCATTTCAGGAGAAACACTAGACTAATCCAAATTGGAGTTTGAGGGAGGGAGATATTTCGACTATTTTCAACAGCTGCCCGTTAGCTTATTTGGCAACTCCTGGGACAATCCAGAGACGTAGCTAGATTAGACACCGTTTTTCGGGATTCGACTATTTATTTCCTGCCCTGTTTTCAGAGCTAAAGAGAGGCGAAGTAAGGCAAAAGGACGAACGCTGGCACGGAATCCCGAACAGGGCATTAGCAATGGCCGACATTTGGTCGTTCGAAAAATAAGACGAATTTCGTCAACGCTAGATTTAGTCAAGTGAAAAACTGACCTGCTCGAGTTGTTGAAAGACATCTTGGACGTGGTCATTTCGTGGTATCCATCCAGCCGCTAGGACAATTAATCCCCAGGATGAAAATATCCCGGATCGGGCCAGAAATCCCGGACACGAAAGCGAATGTATTTCTACGGGATTTAGGCCTAGCGGCCCAAAATTCCCAAACTAGGATTCTAACGTACACGGTTCGACTGTCAGAAACGCGCAGTTTTCTTACCGACGTGAATCTACATCTTGTTGGTTTCGACTTCAGATCATCGGCCGGATATTCACGGATATTCGAAGCACTTTTTGGGTACTTAACTCCCCGATTAAGTACTACATGCACAATTTTTTGAGCGATATTTTTCCACACATTCGCACACCTCTCCGTAGGACACCATCGAACTTACTGGGCCTCTTCACTACGCGTATTCCTACTCCCGCTTTACTTTCCTAACCTGATGAAACGTTCCAATCCGCCGAGATCGAAATGCGAAAGCTAAGCTTCGATTAAACTTAAACCCGACTTTAATATTTTAAAACGACTTCTTATTTTGCAGGTTACATCTTTTTTTCTTATATTTTCTGCAAATTTGCGACCGAACTTTTTTCTTTACGCCTGTGCACAACGTGGTCACGTGACGCTGCACGACGCGGAAGTCAAGGTTGAATTCCTCACGCAGCGGCTGCAGAGCCGCTCCAGAAGCGCTACTTTTAAAAGTCAGCCTTTAGATGTTTATTCCATCAGCTGATATGAATCCTGATAAGTTTCCTTTGATAAAAAGGGGTAAATTCAGCATCATTTTACCGTTTTTCGTAGATATTTCGAGTGGCTATATCATAATGCGAGAAACGATTCGATTTGATATTATTTACGGCAGAGCGAGAATTTAAATTGTCATTTTGGCGCTCTTATGGATATACAAAAATGCTTTCAATAAGTACGTTATGAAAGTACAAATATAGATCTTGTCAAAACACAAAATTGAATAAAATCTGATGATAAGTTGAATTGGAAATAAATCCTCTGATTGAATAACATTTCACGAAAATTGTAATAATTTCATCGCCTCAAGTGGAACGCTACTAGGTGGCGCTGCTTAGCAGGGATATCACCGAGTGTCGCTTTTCAAATTTGTTAACCCAGGTTCGCCTCCGGCCAAGGCCAACCCTTTTTATTTACTATATTTCCTACTGTTGTTACAACAATACCTTCGACTACTAAAAACTACGTTGTTTGATGTAAACATTCGCAGTCCTTACACAAAAAAGCTAAAAATAACTGATTATCAACCACTCTTTTATAAACTTACTATCTCTTAAGGTTCAACCAAAAATTATATACATAGTCAAAAAAAAAGGCGAGTTATGGAGCAGAAAGTTAAGAGTTTTAATAAATTTCTTAAGCTTAACAATAAAGAACTAACAGCTATGTTGACATAATTTAAAAATCATGCAACTGATGCTTTGTTCAAAATTAAACTCAGTTTATGCAACTATTAATGCCCATAAACTACAGAGTTGTACTAGTGATGTTGGGATAGGCATTCTTAAATTTGTGGAACAATTTATAAAATTCCATGGTCTGCCTGGTTAGTTAAAAAAATTTTCTATCAAAAGCCACCATGCTAATGTGGTTACAAAAACAATCATTTAAAAACCCTGCAGTCAACCTAGAATTTTCATGTAGCATGAGGTTTGAAAAACACAATTTCCCAAGTCTGGTAATTAAATTAAATAGGTTGATACTCATCTAAATAAAACTATAACTAGATATAATGGAACTAGCAAATAAACAAACTTGTTATTGAAAAGACATTTCTTCCATATCTTCAAGTGGTTGTTTTCCTTTATAATAAGACAGCGAGGTTCTTGTTTATCCAACCCTCAACGTTTAATACTCTGCACAACATTTAGGCCTTCATCAGGTGCTAATATTAGTAAACAGATAGATTTTTAATTTGAAAGTTATATTATACATGGGTAAAAACGTTAAAAAAGCTGGACAAAGATTTTGCTAGTAATACGTTAGTGAGACTAATTGAAAGAAATGTTGATACACAAATAGAATATTGAAAAAAACAAGAGCAGAAGCATCCAGGAATGATCATGGAAGGGTTTATAATAAATCATAAACCATTATCAATATCCAGTGGTCTTTAATGGATGTCTCTGTTCTCCTTTTGCCAGTAAATTTCTTTCAAGAAGACTTACTAACAAAAATTGTTTGTCTACCTTTTCTAAAATGTTTAACCAAGTGTAACTTTACAATAAAAAATGTTTCCGTTTACTAATATCAGCGCCTGATGAATACCAAAGTGGGCAGAAACTATGCGACGAGGAATAAATGTTGAAGGTTGGATAAACAAGAATCTCGCTGTCTTCTTCCATATATAAAAAAGCCTACATTAAACATGTAATTTGAATAAATATTTACTATTATTTAGTGCATAAAACATTATAAATGCAATTAACATAAACATCCTCATTATATAAATTACTGATAATATTGCCAATTAGCAATCAGGTTGTTATACTCAATCCTGGCGTCCTTCATGGCCAATCAACATTCTGAAATACAATATTAGTTATTAGTTAATTTATCACAGACACTTTCAGAGTATCACTCGCATCTACTTGCACAATCTTTTAAAATGTAGATGTTTGAAAAACCCACAACTTGCATTAAACATTCCAAGTGTTTCTTGAAAATCCAGCAAAGGCTCTGCCAACATGTTCACGTTTCAGGTATAAATGCAAAATTTGCAAAGAACGTTTCCAAAGGCCATTATTCTGAAAAATCGAACCAGAAAGAAGGCATTAGTAAAAACTGTACCAAAGTGATAAAAGTGAACTGCAAAGACTTTAATAAATAACATTAAATGATATTGCTTTTTGGTATCTCTCTCATCATTTTTTTTTTTTTTTTTTTTTTTTTTTACGGTGCTGCATTTTTCGTCTCCTCTGGAGTTTTTTTTTTTTTTTCTGTAAATCCTCCATCATTTTTTTGCTCTTTCTTTTTTACTGCCAATGGTTCATATCTTTTTTTTTATTTGGCAGAGTGATATTTCATTTTTTTTTCTTTCATAAAAACAAATCCAGTTTTCAGTGTACAACAAACACTAAAAATCAAACAACCGGCAAATGTGGGTATACAACAAGGTTCACACTTAAAATGTTAACATTGAAATCGGCATTGAAATACTAAAATATATAAAATGCTACGTTATTAAGGCAGTTGCATGGAAAAAGTTCTGGCAATTTAGTAGCGTAAAAAGGTTCGTTTATGGACACAGATATGGAAGAGCCAAGCAAAAAAATGCATAACAGGAGTTTTTTTCTCAGCAGATTTGTCACAAAATAATTAATCGAATTGTGCCATCTATTAGTAAAATAAACAATCTTGAAATGGTGACGTTGCTATTAAGTTATTACATGCGTGGCTGTAACAAGCTTACTTCTAGACCTAATTAACGTATTAGATCTTGGTCATTGGTAAATAAAATGCATAAACACCTTCCAATAAAGTAAACAAAATTATTTCATTAAGTCAATCCTGTTGTAAGCTTGTTTACCCAAACAAAAGTATGATGTAATTTCCCAAGCTAAAGATCAGTTTTAGCAGTCACCATTTACATTAAAAGATAATCTGTTATTAAAAATCATGATTAAACACCATTAAAATTCCATTATTTTGCTTGGCTCGTTTAGAGTGTCCAGCAAAGAAGCATATTTAATGCGGGTTGGCCAAAAGAGGGACATCCAAACACTATACAAAACTAAGTTGTTATTAAAATATGAAGGGAGATGAGCATTCAACTTTTGAACTGGCATAACTGGTCAACATCTTTGGAGTGAGAGTGCTTGTAAGATCCATCACAGGCCGATTCATCTCCGTCTTTTTCCCCTTATTTTTATGTTAAGCGCAGCACCCAAAATATAAACGCCGAGGCAACGTGCCCCGTATTTACGTTTTTTTTGGCATATGCCGTAAAAACAAATAGCCCCACTAAGTCGCTACGATCCCTCCCGTTACGCTTATCCTTTATTTTCAAAGGAGCGAGTAATGGATTCAAATGATGGGCTCCTCTTTCATACTCTATGACTCTACGACTACAAACTGAAAAATGGGACACGAGTGAATATGAAAACTCCGGGAAAAGGAGCAACGAGTGAAGAAAACAAAATGATGGACTTGTGACTGGAGAAACTGCGTTGCAAAATGGGAATTGGCCCGAGGTGCGTGGCGTGGGCTACGGATCATCGCCTCCAAGATCTTGCTTCAGAATCTTCCTCCTCGTCGTCGTCAACCAACAGCAGATCTTCGTTCTCCGCTTCTGGTTCCAAAAGCTGGGAAAGCACAAATCGGAAACCCGACATTAACAAAAGGCGATAAACAATGAAACTAATGAAAAAAAGGCTGGTTTTGTTATACGATGGGTACTTGACAAACAAATGGTTTCAAATTTCAACGTCTACATTCCATACACTGTAAATATGCTTATTTGTATCGAAAACTACATTATTACAGATTTCAAATAATTTATAACATTGATAAAAATAATCTTTTGTGTTACCACGCCATAAACCATAACTTTTCATACCAAAAGCGACATAAGAGTACTTTCACACAAAATCCTCAAGTCACACATTTTAATTATTTAAAGATTCCAGTACTTGTGTTTTTTTCAAATAGTTGGCATTGGTATTTTTACGTTAACAAACATGTACATGTATAGCAAGTGCTAAGTGTTACATAAACGTGTACACACGTTAACAATAATCCAAGTTTAAGATAAATATTCTTGAAAGTTGCTGAAGGCCACCAAAAACGCTTCTAGGGTTGCTTGCTGCCTGCTAACGAAGCACCGTGGCATACATAATTTTTTTAATATTTCTAAACTCCTACCATTCATTATTTCCTAAAACCTATTTACTGAATGTTCAGAAATACATTCATTTCAAATTTTACTAAAATAAAACTGCATTAGCAACAATGAAGGTTTCATTAGTTTCACCACAGATTACATTAACGATAATGGACTATGAAATGCATCTTATTGATCTCCGTATTCATTATTATTAAAAATAAACTTATGAAATATCATTTATATTTCAAATAACATCTTAAAATAACACAAATTATTCTCCACTGGAAAACATCACATTTTTGAAAATACAGTGGGTTCCGGTTAATTGGGACAGAACGGTACTAGAAGTTTGACTATCAAACAGCATGTCAATTATGCAAACTTATTTTTACCAAATAAACTGCTATCCCAGTTAACCGGTATATCAAATAACTGAAATTCACAGCGTACACACTTTTAAAGCTATTTCGACATTTTGTGTCTTGCTGCTCACCTCCTCCTCTCCAGTAATGCCATCGACGAGTCCATCTCCCTCTCCCGAGTGTAACCGCAAAGTACCTTGATGCCATGCCATGGCAAGTACACGCCCTTTAAATTTGGCCCCTTGCTGCACCGCCTAAATCAGTTGAGTAAGTAAAATGTAAAGTTGGTGAACGTTTTCAAAAGTTAGAAAAGGGGGCAATCGTCGCATACTAACCGTTTCCGCTTCTCTTCTGTTACGGTAAGTGATGATCAGCTTCGCCCCACCTTCCTCCGCTTCCAGATTTTCAAACTCCCCGTATTGCTGTTAACAGAAAAGTTCGAGTGAAACCAAAAATAATTTAAAAAGCAACCAAACTATCCTTTTTTCATATCACACATACGTTTAAATGCGCTATGACCTCGTCCTTCTCCTGTTCTTCAAACCCAGAAATTTGCAATTTCCTTGGCCGATGGTCCAAGCTCCTCGCTCCACCCATCATTCCTCGACCTCTGCCTCGGAGCGTGCCTCCACCTCGCACTGCTCTTTTGACCATGCCACGCCCGCGTCCAAACGGAATTTTCCCATCTATCAGCCCCAGTGACATGGCCTGGAAAGACAACGGGAGAAGCAAAGAGAAAGAAAGATGATGTGAAAATCTATTATCAGCACGAGACAATTCCAATTTCAAAAAGCCTTTCGCCAAAGGAAAGACTGATTTTTTGGACTGACCTCTTGCTTCAGTTCTGCAACCTTTTTCCGCAAATGAGAAGTGTCGCCGCCTTGGTGCTGCTTGTTGTAAAGCTCCATTTCAATGTCCAATATCTCTTTCTGAGCCTATTACGTGAAGGGAAAAAAATGAAACCAGCTGACAAGGAAAGCGAGGCATTCAAAAACCTTCATATCTAAAAATAACGATATCAACCTCCTGCTTCGTTTTGGGGTGATTGTTTGGAGGGGTTGTGGTCGAATCCATCTTGGCCCTCAACTTTTCGATTGTGTCTTGAAGCACTCTCAAAGTCTGCAACAAAGGAACAGTCTTAGGAAACTTCTCGGGCAAATCCATTGCACTCATTATTTGGCAAAAAAATAAAATCATTAAAAACATCATACCGTCATGATAGCAAGTTTCTCCGGCGCAGGCATAGATTTATTTTTTTCTACCTTTTCAATTAATAACTGGAAACAATGAAGAAAAAGGTTCGCAAAAATCACATATTACAGCGTTATTAAAGCAAAGAATAGTTAATAGAAATAGCTTTCAAGTTTTTCAACTGCATGTTTTCGAACATTAATAAATCCGCAGTACCACCAAACACAATCTACTTGCTCACCCGCTTAAAAGTAACGACCGATTTACGGGGATACACTTTTACATTGTTTTAAGCGTAATTTTTGCCCCAAGTCGTTTTAAAAACTGCAATTCGCAGAACATTAAAGTTGGTATTTATGTATACTGAACTTTAAATTAAAAAATTTCGCATTACCAAAATTTCATTGCATTTTGAATAATACGAGTATTGGGAAAAATGATTAAAATTATCAAGATACGAGCAAAAAACAATGGATACTGACCTTTTGCTGTTGAATTTGTTTGTGTAATAATTCCTGTTTTCGCTTTTGCAGATCGTGATTAATCTTTATTGCCTCCTACAGGACAAACAAACAAATTATAATAGGGAAAGTAACAACCAGAAATGTACAAATAAACGGCAGAAGAACAAAATGTTCCTGCCCTCACTTTCAGATTGCTCACCTTTCTTTGCTCTTCTTGTTTCTTTTTGATAGCTTCATGGGCAGTGGCAACCTGCTGCCCCTTCGTCTGCTTTGGCGTTGAAGTCATGTTCGATTTTTTAAGGGCAGACGGGTTGAACACTGTCTTAGACAAAGCTCCTGATGTAGCCAAAATCACAGATGACTAAATGAAATGAAGATTTATGAGAAAGGAGGCTTGTGGAAAACGTTCAAAGTTTTTATATGCACTTTAATATTTTAAAGAATTTCTTATGAATCCTGTGTCATTACCTTTTCACCATCCTCAACAGGAGGTGGGCTAGCACCTTCTGTGGGAACTTTAATGACAGGTAACCCCAGCCTATCCTTTGCCGACATTTTCTGAACAGTGGCCGCATTGTTATCGCCAGGAGGTGACTGAAATGTAACCAAATGTTCCGTCAAGAAAACCCAAACAAAATGCTCCAGCAAGCAGCACGTGAATACAAGAAAAAAATATATTTAAAGATGCTTACCACTCCGTTATCTTTGTTATGCCAAAACACCTTTATAAAGCGGTTGTTCAGGACTGCCTCCGTGCTGCGATAAGCAGCGTGAGCTTCGGCATGAGATGAAAACTGAATGAGAGCCGCCTCGGGATCCCCTTCGTAGCAAACCTGCACAAAAAAAAAACCGGATAAATTTACAAAAAAAATTTCTCGACCGCTGTTTATCGGGAAAACTACAAGTTAATTAATTGTCACTGACCTGCAGATTGACGATTCTTCCAAAACGGTTGAAGTGATTGTTGAGTTGTGTAATGCTGTTTAGCCCATGGGGGATTTTTCTCAATTCAAGAGTCGCGTTTTCCAGGTTGAACTTACGGTTTCCGAGCCGGTTGAAGTCGAACGGACGCCTCTTAGACATAGGCTTCGCCCCCGGGTTTCCCATGTTACCCACGTTCCTGAAGATCCTCATCGGAGGACCTTGCGGCTCCTCCGAGGGCCTCTTTTGAGGTGGCACCACCCTTCTGTTGTTTGAATTTGGAAGGTCGTCTAGCATGAATAATGAAGAAGCACGGTCAATAATTAAGAACAATCAAACAAATTATTATGCTACACACTTCATGCAATTCCCTCTTAACAATTTCACAGCATTCCAAGACATTCTTAACATGAGCTAACCAGGCATTGTTGCATCATCAATTGTTGGCACGTTGATAAGTTCTCGGGGAGCTTGAGGGTATTGCGGCATAAGTCGCGATCCAGGTCCTCTATTAGGTCCCATACGGGGACCCCAAAAGGGTGGCCTTATTCGAGGAGGCATGCGATCCATGGCCGGAGCTTCCGGATTGTATGGTTCAGTGATGTAAGGGTCTGGGAGAGGAAGGAATGGCCGGACTATAATTAACGGCAAGAAAATGCTTATTTTACGTTTAAAACGCGCTAATTGGTGAACCCTATGTTAGTCAACTTGATGATAATAAGCCAAAATGAAAATTATAAATCCACAAGCACTTACTTGATGGCGGCATGAGCTGCATCGGTGGAGGAGGTCTCGGATGGGACATGGGTCCCAATAATGGCGGCAAAGGACCGGGAGGCGGACCTAGAATAAGTACTGTTAGAAAATGTTTGCGATAACATACAGATAAATTGCATCGTTGAATGTTGTCAATTTTCCATTACCTTGAGGGCGTGGTCCAGGGCCCTGTGGGAGTGCAGGTGGTGGAACGGAAGGGTTGCCAGGTCCATAAGCTAACATGGTTGGCAAGTGAGCTTCCTCGACAACGACTGGGTCGGCTCCATGATCGTACGGGCACAAATCGCCTCGCATACAGTAGCCTTTTTCTGCAATAATTGTAAACCAAAGTTAAATAACTACCTGAGAAAAACCATAACCACAAAATACTTTAGAAGCATGCGCAGAAAACCGCATTTACCATCATAATCGCGGCATCTCCGTGCGTTTCTTCCAGGGAATAGTGGTCTTGAATCTGAATTTGCATTGTTTGTACCGGTAAGTGGAGGGACAGGAGCAACGGCAGGTGACGCAGAATTCTGGGCAGAGCCAGAAACGCCACCGAATCGGTAGTCTGTATCCCCGTGATCTTGGTTGGCAGGACTCTGAACTTTCTGGCTGGCATCGTTTCTTTGTCGACCTTAAAAAATTGAAAATCGAAGGCGGTTAACAAAAATATCCAGCAGTATTTCACATAGGGTAATGCAAACAT
Organism: Julus scanicus; assembly: GCA_034698625.1. Taxonomy (NCBI): domain Eukaryota; kingdom Metazoa; phylum Arthropoda; class Diplopoda; order Julida; family Julidae; genus Julus; species Julus scanicus. Next base: position 7,494 of record JAQGBW010000500.1, on the reverse strand, counting down.
AAGATCTCATAAGCTCACTTCTGTCTTTGGATTTTGATCGACTTCTTGATCTTCCGGGGGATTTTGATCTACTCCTTGACCTCTTGATCCTTTCCTGTCTATCGCGATTTCTGTAATCATTGTACCGGTCATGCCGCCGCCCCATTGCTCCTCCCCGTCTGCGCCTGTCATCTTCACCGTATATTCTACGGGGACCGCGCCGATCCCGCTCATCCCTGTCTCTGTAAATATTGAAAGATGTTTAGAGACACGATAAATGAGAAAAACTAGATACTGCTTAGGGTAGCTGCTTACGGAATACTTGTACGAATTCTCGGTGGTATGCCTTGCTTTGGTGGTGAGCGACTCCGACTTCTGGATCTATTACGACTCCTGCTGCGGCTTCTAGAGCGACTATGACTAGTTACGCCAGTTTTTCGGGGAAGGCGTTTGCTATCACGATCCTCCACATCAACGGGCTGCATAATGGGAAACCAGATTAACTTAAGAATAGGTTTGAGTAAAAAGAAAATCCCACTATCGACTAGTTATCAACTTACTGCATCAAGTTGGGATGGCCGTCGCTCATTTACTTTTGAACTTGGTGAATGAGCGACCGAATTTGGCAGAACCGAGGATAACACGGGATTTGTAACGCTGTTTATGGGAGGAACTGGTAAAGGTGGTTCTATCGCCAATGTAGGAGGCGGTTGACTTTGGGCAACTGCTGGAACATCTGGCTTGGTTAAGTATGCCTTGCTATCTAAAGTTTTGAAAAGAAGTTCCACAAATGGCTTTGTTTCTACAAAAAAAAATCAAAATTGTGGCAGCATTACATACAATTCTCGGTTAAACAATGGAAATGCCTTCAAGCGAGCAGCAGTTATTAAGATTAAATGTAAGCACAACATATACTAACAACACAAATGTTGTATGACACCTAAAGACCACAGGAAAATATTTGTTTCCATAAATAAAGACATCATCAACATTTTTTCTCTGCATATTCACTTACATTAATTCAAAAAGTTCTTAAAAAAACGTTTTAAAAAACGACCAGACACATTACCTGGGACTGGTTATTAAGAAATAATTGCTACAACCACAACCTAGTGTATATTGCACGAATAATTACCATATAATAGTAATAAAAGCGCAAGCACATTTCCTTGATTTTCAAGGCTGCTGGACACCCTTACTATCTGGATACTCAAGTTAACAAACACCGAGTAATAGATTGGATGTATTTTAAGTAAAAAAAACCCGGGAGCTCGATAACTGAACTTAAGATTCCCTATTGGCATTTCACGACAATTAAGAATTTAAAATCTACAGAATCTTGGAAAGATCTTTGCTTTTCTAGCATCACATGTGAGCAAGATAAATTAATTTCGTGTGATATGCAACTGATTAAGTATACTATAAGCAAGTACTGAGCAAGTTTAAAAGCAACATAACTGCCTCAAAAATATCTTGCAAAATGTGAAAGCACCAATTAATTCATAGTTCATTAAAAATATGGGCCATAACTGTCAAATTAGCAGAATTTTATCTGCCCAGCCAGAAAAGTCCTTAAGGGGGTAAGGTATGACACTTCGATTTTGATAAATGCATCACGTTTTACATGCATAGGCCTTCCAGATGATTTAATAATACCTTGCTGAAGAAACACATCCAGTTGATCAATACAAGTCTCCCTCAATTCCGCGATGGGCTTATCTTTCTTGACTAATGCGATGACATACTTGGACAAAGCCGTGGGATCAGCTTCACACCTGCAAATCGAGAAAAATAATTTAGCAAAACTCACGTGGAAAACCGTGATCCTAATTTACATTATATCTCCAAATAGGTGTAAACGCAGCAAATATACAGGTACAATGGTAGTAAAACTTACATAGGCTCAAGCACGGTGGTCAGCCATTCCTTCAGAGATTCAGGACTGTCTATTAGCATGGTTATTTTGGTTCAATTCTTTGAAAAGGGATATCAACATGAAGTAGCGTCTCTGCAAAACAATGACAACGTAACGATAAATGTGTTATAACTGAAACGTTTGAGTGCGTGCTTTGAAAATGGTGAATGTAGGCCTTGTAGGGTAGCGAGTATCAAGGGGGGGGGGGGAAATAGGCACACAACTCAACCCTTGGAAAACTACCAACCAACAACTTGAAAGATTTGGCGTGGAACACTTCAAATTCGCAAATCCCGCACGCGGCTAATGCCACGTTTGAAATCGGCGCACGTTGCACTAACCAAGACGAATTGGATTACTCGTGAAATGAAAGCAGAAGGTGGCTTACCAAAAATAATATCACGCATTCGATATGGAATGAAAATGGCCACTACGGCGAAAGTGCGGGGGTTCGGCAATCACGTGATCTAGATTTAATCGTGGGGGAAAACTACCCTTTTAATAGGATTTAATGCGAATTCCGGACTACTTGCTAATCTTCAAATACATGAATCGGGAATATTGCAGCTATACGGCGATCCCGTAAAATGAAACTATCGAAAAAATGCACAAAGGTGATTTTGCCACCACCGCAAGTATCGTCCGAGTCCTCGAGTGCGCACTCGCACGAGGTAGCGCCATCTTGGGAGTCGAGTGCAGCGACGCCATTCGTGAAAGTCTATGCATTTTTTTCAACTGTTATTTTTCGTTCAAATGTTTATCTCTCCAAACCTAGCATATTTTCTTATAACATAGCTAATATACGGTATCGAGCCATTCATGCTTTTAATGTTACGCTTAAAATCGCGATAAATAAATATCACCTGACGATTAATAATTAGCGATATTCATTATACAATATGTGTCTTTTACCTGCATTGTACCTGCCTATGTTGTATAATTTATTTTCATTTTATAAAATTGTTTCCCTTTCTTATAAATAGAATATTCGTTATCGTACCAATGAATATAACAAATAATACAGTATTGACGAATCTGCAGGTATCAGTTTGTAGATCCTCATACAGTTTTTAAACGAAATGTTACAATGATCTTGTATGATTGTTACTTACAAAAATAAATAATAAACTTTCCGTACCAAATCAAATGTCTGCAACTAACTACGACATCGAAATAACTATTCACACCTTGGGATTATGTATTGTAATCTGAGCAAGGTTTCGCGATTCATGACTCCCAATATGGCGTTCTTAGTGGCTTCATTTTTTCAGTTTGGGCGTACCCGGAAAAGGAAGTTGTCAAGGGCTATGCTACATAATTTAAATTCAGCACGTGCATTTCAACCGATTTGTTTTTAATCGGTTATAATTAATCACGTGGCAAACCCTATAGAGCGCCCGTGTAACGAGGTACATATATATGGATGTATTATCATTGTTTTAACATATAAAGACTTCAATAAACACCTAAATCAAAACATTTCTCATGGAGTCATGACGACTGACCACAACAAGTGTCAATTTTCATTCTTGTAGCCACCATCAAGCTGAAATTATGTTTTGGATCCTGCAAATGCAGTGTTTTTCGACAATTTTCAGCTCACAGCACATTAAACTAGGCCTACAATTCTTGCTGTAATCCCCGTTCCGAAATACCAGAAAAAATTATGTCATTTTTGCGAAAAATAAAAGCAAGTTTCGGTAACAAAAAATGGCATATTTTTCGGAACGGTACGTGTCTATTACATTTGCTATACAAATTCAAGACACGACCAATTACCACAATTTTTTTTTAAAAAAGTGATACACATTATTTCTAGAGAGTTTAAATTTATATAGGTATACTATATCGGATTTTTTCTGATTAACGAAATTTCCCAACGCGGACAAGAAATTCCAGCATCAACACGTGTTTAATATGAATGTCAAGTCTAATTCCCACTTTCCCAGGGTGTCCAGTAGATTTACCGGAAAAAAAAAAAATAGAAGCATATTTAAAATCTCATGCATCCCTTAAATATTCAAGTGCATGCACTCCCACGACAAATTGTAACAACATTTTTGTATATATATATATACATAGATTTTGAGAAAATAATTTTTTATGTTGGATTTTTCCGATTAACGGATATTTCTCAACACGAACAGGAAAACTCCAGCATAATTTAGTTTTTAACACGAATTTCAAACACATTGCTGTACTTATTGTCAGAGTTTTTTGTGTTATGTTTTATATAAAAATTATGAACTATCCCAACGGTCCTTTAATATGCTTTGTAACACCTTAAACCTTTTTTTGTTGCATATGGAGCCATATCTTTATGTGACAACCAGGTCATATATGTTTCAAATTATTGAGAGCAATATATTGGCATTGTAATTATTAAGTCGATTTGAGAATCTCATAATTAAGTTGCGAACTTCACTGCAGAGTAAATCTCGGTGTATACATAGTACGTTTCAGAGTAAAATATAGTTTGTGTTGATTCCAAAAATATTACAGTGCTGTAGGTCCTTTTTATTCGTTGCATGTGCATGGATGCCAGGATATAAATAATCTGGAGTTTTCAAATTTTGAACAAAAATATATCAAAACGTTAAGGTGGCCAATTCTAAAATAACTATGTACGGCACAGTACAGCAGAACCCCTCTTATCCGTCTTGGTTGGGTGCTGAAGGCTGATTGGAAGAGAGCTGGTTAATCCGGATCGAGTTAATATAATGCCTTCTGAATAGTCTATTAATAGACTATTCAGAAGGCATAGTCTATTAATAGACATATGCTTTTACTATCTGTACTGATGCAAAATTGACAATATTTGTAAAGGGTTATTCCTAAACCTGTAGATAGATAGTTACTGAAACCAAATTACCAAGAGAATCGGACAAGTTACCTGTCCTGACTTCACCCTGTATTTTAGATACAGTACGAAAAATTGTCTCACGAGACCCAGGGAGCATTGCACACACATAAACAATGTCAATTTTACCATATAGGGATGAAATAATAAAGATTTGGGACAGACGATCGACGTGTAGTCGCAAGTATACATAATCCTCAGGATCCAGACAATCTATTTTCTCCGATAAGAAGGACATAATCCTCAGCAAACTGGACCCAGAAATACTGAGTTGGATCCTGGTTGACATAAAAATATGAGTGCTTACAACAATATTTGGAACATGGGAACTACGTATTAGCATCTATCCACTAAGTGGAAAAAGTGCAGGCCCACCTAAAGCCCAGTTCTCACGATGCCACTATAATGTCGGGACACTGACGTCAGGACATCGAATGTCGCGTCAGTGCCATCGTGGGAACGGCTGAAGACAAGTAATCAGAATATTCGTAAACTATAGATATCTTGACAAAACTTTAGATGTGGTCATGGAATTAATTTTAACTGGCTGAGATATGCATGTGACCTCACGCATTTCAATCGATGGGCTCTGGTCATGACCTAGGACATTTAAACCGATTTTTTGCACATTCGTTTTTTTTCATCGGCTACAATTATTTGTGTGACCACCCCTGCTAAAATGCAATATTCCTTAAAAAAAAAACTTAAGTTCATGGCGTATCATTCCATATAATCATTTCACTAAAATCTCAGTTATTGACCTAGTTTTTCATTTTTACTAAAATATAAGGCGATCAATAAAAATTTCTTTTATATTACCCTTAGCAAAAACTAGTACATTTTTTGTTTGTGGGGTTCCTAAATTCATACATGTGGAATTGGTTATGTATGTTATGAAATCACTCTTATTGGCTCTGTTTTGTTGACATTTTTCTCCTACGTGTCATCCAAGTTTTTCCCATTTGATTTATTATCCAGTATTTGAAAAAGTGTTGATGAAAACAACTAGTTTTATTGCAAACATCTGGATTATGGCCCTACAGATTTTCTCACTCAACTTGATTTCACGGTCTCAGAGCCGAGGATCAAATAACTCCCGATTTTAACCAATAAATTCAATTTTGTCATCCAGGTTGTTTAGGGCAGAACAATCGCACTTTAACGAGGTCAAGTAACTGTCCAAAGCCCATCTGCTTTGAAGATGGCGCTCCTAATGGAAGTTAATGTCCAGACCATGCATACTTTTACACTAAACAAATAATAAGGACCATTTCAAAAGGACCGTCGCGTTGGGGAAATTTCACGAAAATGTTGTATCCAAATCGGATTTCAGCTTCCATCAAATCCATTCCGTCGAAATCTAACCAAGAATTAATCGTCCAAGATGAAATTTAAAAAAAAAGTTTTGAAAATATGAAACTCAAAATTAAGCTATGCTAGAAGAAACAAATTGAATGAATTTCAGTATGATCAGAGTACGTAGTTTTCTTGTGCACTACATACATATGTACAAGGCTCTCAAAACTAAAGTATTGGCCATGTTACAAATTAAAGTTGAATATATTTTTAACTGCATGAGATGCACATAATTACTGGTTGTCAACTTGGAATTGTGAACAAGATCAAATGCCATTATTTCCTGCATTTGGGGATTCCCCACTGAAGTCTGTAAATCACAAGGTTAACCAACAACAACAATAAAACAATTACATTAGTGGCGGATCTTTGAAAGTATAATTAAAGCGACTGATGCCTTACTTGGCATAGAATATTTTCCTGAGATATGATAAATCACAAAAATCAAAATGTTATAAAAATCCATATGGAGATGGAATACATTCGAACAAATACCGTAAAATGTGGATCATTTTTTTTTTTTGCCCAGTTGGAATGACATAAGGGGCCATTCAAATAGGACGTCCTCAAGAATGGGCGTCCACTAATGTGATTAGGGAAAAAGGTCAGTGAAAGTGGAAATACTAGATACCAGAAAAAATGTGTCCCCACTCCTAAATTTACTTAAATTTTTTAAAACTTTGGGAAAGTCAAGAATTATGTCTAACTGTGTTAAACACCAATTTTACGCTGGAAATTCTATTCGATGTCAGGAAATTTCCGTTAATCATAAAAATCTGGAAAAATGTCGCGGAATTGGTAGCGATGCGTTTGTTCGGACATTGATGTTTAAATAGGTTTTTTGGACACTTTACTTACAAAAATGAAGGACGTCTATATATGTGGGGGAAAAGAGTATGGGCTAAAATGGACACCATGGGGGTAGGACCGTATAGGGGGTCCATTTTTGAAGGAATTTCGGGGAAGTCCTTTTAGAATGGCCACTAAGTGGGTGTCAATGGTAAATTGTAACATTTTCAGCCCAATATTGTAAATTACGGATTTTTATTGTGACACCAACTTTTTTTGTGTTTTCGTTAATTAATTCAGTCAAACTTTGATCTCGGGAGGAAAAACTAGAACTGATGTTATTAAAGCAATTCAATATAGTGTGATTTATATACGTATGTATATGCATGGATATTCATGTGAATATCAAACATACTATATGTATATGTAAAATTATAGGCTACGTTAGTCGAAATCCAGACATGAGCGGGAGAATATAAATATAGAACCATTTATAAGGGAAATACTGGTACTATACTATACAGTTGGCAAAAAAAGTCTGTGAACACTATGAAAATTGTCGTTTACAAGAAAAATAAATGAAGTACATTGTTTA
>JAQGBW010000499.1:0-40224 GCA_034698625.1 Julus scanicus | reverse complement strand
TATTTTTTAATGAAGTTCACTTTTTGAACCTTTTTTAAATATAATGATTAGTTGGTGAATGTTTTTTACTATTTGATCCACATACGTGTTTCTGAAACCACAGTTCAGTAATTAACAACGTAGTTAGCATTAAGCAACGAGCGAGTGATTATGCAAATGAGCCATGTGCCATTTCCATATCTACTTTTAATATTAACGGCAGAATAGGTCTATGGGGAGCAAGGGGTTGAACCGGTGACTAAGTTGCAATTTATGTTTGACGAGGAAAGTTCATCCACACTCAATATTTGCAACATGATTTGTGGACATTGGATGGCGTCTGTTGCGGGGCGTAAGATAATCACTATGATAACCTTTGCTCTAAGAAATAATTTACAATTTTTGGCACGTTTTAGTGCTTCACGAAAAGCATGTCTGCACTTTCACATATGTCTGCTTTTATTCAATGTGCACCATTCTACTAGGAATCCACCAAAAACCAGGGATTGGATTAAAAATAGTGGAATAGTGTCTAAAATGCGATGGTGAATGTAAGAGGGAACAAATAAATTTCATTAGAGAAAAGCTTTAAATAATTACATGTAATGATTGCAGGCTAATTTGTAAATGGGACGTTAATTATTTGCATCCCACATTAACATTTATTGAAATCGTATAGGTTGATACCCTTAGATAAACTACACTTGTCGCTAATTGCATCCTAAAATTATAGGGCATTTGCCACCACTTCTTCGACTTTCTGACCTTTTTATCTCTCGGACATTAATTTCTGGGCTTGGGCGTTAATTAGCGGATAACTCCAGGTCGTATCATGGCTAATTACCCCTGATCCAGTTTCATTGTGTCACTATGTCCTAAGAGACTACATAGACGGACATATCCAATTAAAGCTTTCTGCCAACAAAAGCAGAAAATGGAAGAAATAGAGCAGAAAATAATCGATCGTTTACTTCTGCTTGTTCTCCAACTTTAGCTTTCAATATTTCAGGGAATTTCAGTCTTTTTCGCAACAAAATCTCATTTACAAACGAACTGAGAACTTCTTCATTATTATATTGGTTTAGTTGTTGACGATAAGATAACTTCCAAATCCCTTAAGTATAGACAGACAATTTTTACTTGCAGTTGAAGTTGGTGCAACTGAAAAGAAAAGTTATTGCGGGTATTTTGTATGGAAGATTAGTCCAATTGGTCCCAGAAACAATACTAAAAAATCTTGAAAGTGTTATAACTGCTGCAGCGATAGAATCTAAAAATGATCGGATATTTGGATGAAATCTTTAAGAATATGTATTTAAAAATATTTACAGTATATTACCTCAACCGTCTGGGTTGATAAAGCATATCAAAACATGTAGAAGTTGCATTAACATCAATACAAAAGCTCCACTGCCTCGCTTCAACACACCATCTCTCCATAAACATGACTTCTGGACCACCCTGTACATCTGTAAAACAATATTCTTATTAGACGGTATGAAATGTAATAGATTTCTTAAATAATGCAAAAGAGATAATGCTTTAGTATATATAACCAAACGATTGGTATTTTAATGTTAACATTTGAGGCGTATGGCACACCTTCTTATAACTAACTATATGTTTATCCTGCATGTGAAGAGTATATAAAAACGGGCTTCAAAGGTATATACAATTATCTTCTTTGGTGAATTTGCCGCTTCATGAACGTGATCGCAATATTAAGCAGATCGTCTCCAAAGTAAACTATCTCAGCAGAATTTTAAATTAGGAAAACTCTTAGAAGTAGTTCAGAAACAATTTCATGATGAAAGTACGTATAAAATGCACGTTGGTTATGTGAATAAACTTGGGTCTCATTTGAATATATTACATATTTTTTGTATGAACTCACAATTTAATAATTTTAGGTGGCGTTAACCCCTTGTTAATAAATATTGAAAGATTTTCACGTATTTTTGGTAGAAAAATATCTTTTAAAGCATGTTAAATTTCGGCATAAATATTCCCCTTGGAATTAAGTTCGTGTTAGTATCATAGAGCAGAATCCTTAAGTAATACCAAATCTGTAATTTTATAGGAATACACAGAAAGGGAGGCGAAGGGTGGCATTGCATTCTATGAACTTCAGGATTAAGGTAGATTAAAAGTTTTTAATTAATGCATGCTGCTTTGAACATCTTTCGTATGCGTTTAAATGAAATTCTAACTTAAGACATGTGAAAATTATTTTAATTGCATTTTAACTAATGCAAACTAACTGTGCTCTGCTGTTGACCTAGAACAATACTTCAGCTTGAAAAAAATGTCGCAATATAACATCATTTGAAAAAAAAAAAAAACATCATCAGGAGTTTAACGTCAAGCGACAACATAAATATCAATTAAAAATATCAAACTGACATTTATTAACGGTAAAATTACAGAAATTACATATCATATTTCAAAAAATCTTGCATGTGTCTAAAGCAAAACTTTGTTTGTTACTCTATTGATGTTTTATTTCTTTACATAAATATCTAATGACATTATTAGATAAATTATATGTGAAGCCCAACTGTAATTTTCAAAAGAGTATTTTTATCAGTGTAGAAAATAGCACTTATTTACGCGTCACAGTTTTATTGTTATTCGATATATTGTTAACAATGATAGATGTGACCAATGCAATCAAGGTTTATCCCATTTTCAAACATGGTTTTAAACCTGAGTGATGACCAATATATCGATTTCCCTTACGGGGAATACAATGACGAAATGAATTAGCACGGTATCATACCCAGCTGGTGTACGTGCAACATTTGAACACTTTACTAAATTGGAACATTATCAATAATATATTATTTTTGCACAAGTGGCTTGCTTGTACTAGATACCGAAGAGATCATATGTGTCATATACGAGTACATGTTCAGTACATAAAGTATAATGGCACTTTGTTTTGAAGTTGTAAATTGAGCCTAATTCTGAATGTTGGAATTTAGTGTCCTTGGATGGTTTGGCAAAGTATAGTTGACATGATATATTACATGCAAGGAGAAAATTTACAGGTGCATTACGTTAATCTGGTTTGCATTATTTTTTTTATATACCTAAGATGAAGAACTATAATTAAAATTGGAACGAACCTCTAGGGCATGGATGTTATCTTATTTTTTCTTCTTGGGTCCCCAAATAACAAAAGTGATAAATTAGTGCTAGTTCAAGCAGAAATAAGAAATCCACATGTATATTAAAAGTATGATGTTAAAGCTTATTAATAAAAAGTATCATTTGTAGTTACATTTTCAAAAGATTACTCCTACTGTTCATGTATTTCTATGACGAAATTACAAAAAATGTAAAGTACGAGGGGCGTTTTTAAAGTAAGGTCAGTTTTGAAATTGACGTAGATTGAATTAGGGAAGTGGGATTTTGTAAGCTCTGTATCTTTATACGATTTAGTAGCTAGTTCCATGCCTGCCAACATTTAGCAGTCAGTATTGTGCTTGATGTCACGTGGGAGTGTCAATGAGTGTAGCAAAAAAATCTTTCCCAAATTGTAAGGTCCGTGCTACGATCTGGTTTTGAATGTCCATGGCGACAAATACAGTGGTCGCCCACGGTAATGCCAGTTGATTTGGTGGAAAAAGTGAAAGATTTCTTTTTGAAATTTGACTAGAATTTTATGCGATTCCAAGCTCTGAAATTTAACTTAAGGTGTACAATATAGGGTACAAAAAGTGTGCTCTAACACAAGCATGCCACTGGTGGCGACATTTTTTTAAAGGGTAAGAAAATTGATGACACGGTTACTACTATATATGCAAAATTATGTGATAGTGTAGGTTTTATCTAGCTATAAATAAAACATTTCTAGCTTGTATTGCTTAGAATGGACATTAAAATACTTAAAATGCGCTTCATATATGCTAAGCATTCATAATAACATGAAAAAGCTTTTAAAAAAATTGCCTTGGGTGTCAGTCTCTATTATGATTTAAAGATCATGTACCACGCTTTGTTAAGACCTAGGATAGTTTTTTACCTGCATCTTGGCATTTATGGTTGCAATTACTAAAAATAAAGAAACAGAAAAATAACTAAATCTCAGTTACACAATGGAAGTGTCCACTAACTGCTTATCTTTAATTGATATTCCACTACAATTTTAATCATGGCCAATTTCTCTCTTCCACCATTTGATATTCGTAATATTCTATTGATAACTTAATGAGAATTATATTTGACAAAACTTCCTGTGTCACCTCTGTAGAAATCATGTGGTTTTATCGATTTAAATAAATGCGAATCACCAGAGCGCAGGTACACAAGCATAAATGCACTCATAAACAGGAGATATGGAACATTTTGCAAAGCTGTCCATGTGTATAAATTGCATTAGTGTTGTCGATTAGGAAGCCGCATGTTTTCCAGATTCTAGTACTTTCCTGGAATACAATGGGCCCATTTGTGCTAACCTCGTTTTCCTCCTTGGGTTGTTGGCTCCTCAGCATGGAAAAACGGACATGGACTGAGTGGATCCTGACATTTTTCATCATTATGAGCTTCCTATATTTATTTCTCGCTGTGTGACTGAGCAATTTAGTTTCTTTAAATAGCACTTAAGATCGCTTTATCCTTTTCTTGAAGTCCTTCTTGGAAATAAGAGATCTAGTCAGATGGTTCGCATTTAAATGGGCGCAAAGGAGAAAAAATAACAATTGATGGATAACATCCGGTTTCACTTTGATCAAGACTTATATTGAGAAAAGCAAGCTTGAGCGCTTGCCTCCGAAATCCTGAAGACACTTGAGTGCAAATTATCATAGTCCAAGTCAGTCCAGAAATGACAATTGATCAGTTTGGGATAAAGGGGTTGTCAGCTAAATCCATTGAGAAACCCTAAATGGCAAAAGTTCAACCAAGAACTGATAGATATTTATTCAAATTCTATGCTGAATCAGTAAATAAAGAGCTAATATACGACAACGTCAGTATATATTTAACAATTTCATGGATTCACCGCACTTCATAACTTACCAAAACGGGCCATGAACTCACTGTGGTGACATAAAGGTCCATAGAGGCCGCCCTTATAATTCGACTGACAAACATGATTCATATAATATAAAAAAAGCAAATAATATAGCTACACAAATCATAACTGGAGGGCTAAAGATAGAAATACCAGACTTATAATTTATTAAATATTAAAATAATTTCAAAAAACAAGGGAATGTGGATTTTGAAGTCATTCCGGACAATGAGATATACATGTATAAGGTCATTCAATGTAATTGAGATCGAACTCAGATTCAATTGTTATTCAAATATAACATCACATGGCACCATTACTATTCTGTTAAACTTCCTGTTTATTGATAAATAACGTATTCATATTTAATCAATTTTACACATTGATTTTTTGTAACCTATATACAGCGGCCTTGGAAATATGCCATCATTACAATGATAAATAAATGTCCATTGAAATGTAGTGTAATTTAAATAATGTAGTTTATATACATAGTCTTATTGTCACTGAGACAAGTCCTAACAAACATGTTCGTGAACGGGGGGTTTATTATAATTTCTGACACCTTGTCAGATGAAAACTAGACAAGTCTACAAAGCATCAGTACATTTCTAAAACCAAAAAAATCAGAGGCTAGCTATCGATTGGTGAATATTGACTTCATCATCACATGTGCAACTTATTGTGTATTTTGGTATAAAATGTGCAAAATTATTCGAAATGACCATTCGATCTTCGACTTCCAATTACTAAACTTGTTAGCAAAAGTTTGGATTTAATTCAATAAATATGAATTCCGTCGTCGTATTTGGAGTTTTGCTTTTGGTGGTAGTTGCCACATCTGCTGAGGTAACTTTTATACTTTAATTGCTAAATTTAGGTTTCATATGGAGCTTGAAGTGTAATTTTACTACAGTTTTGCATAATGACGCTAATTCATATTATTTCAGACTCTAGATTGCCCTCCAGAAACTCTGGAAGCCGTAAATAACCGATATTTTAACTATTCTCTTAACTATTTGAAAATAGAAATTTCCTATCATTTCTAAAAGCATGTTTTTTATAAAAAAGGCAAGTGAGTTGCATAATGCTTGCTGGGAAAAATATGGAAAAGAGCAGGATACCGATATTCACCACGAAGAACACATGTCAACAACTGCAGCATCTATTCGTATAAGGCGCCAGGATAATGATGCTGTAATTATGAATGATTACTAAATAAGAATTGCAGAAACTCAATGTTATTGAAAATGAAAAAAAATGACAGTACTGATATGGTGTTTTTCCGGTATGAAGAATGACGAACAAATGGTAAAATGCGTTTTGGAAACTGCACTGGTAACCTTTTATGTAATTATGCAATATTTGTTTAATTAGTAATCTTAAACGAGAGCTTTTACATAAAACTAAGTTATTTTAACAGAGTAATCCCAAGTTCGAGCGATATACCAGCGGTTGCCCAGAACAAGAAAATGTAAGCATACTCCATTTTTAATATTCTTCATATTTGGGATCTATAAATGACTTATTTCTCACCATTAGGGCACGGTGGAAGACAGAGTGACGTGTATTGTGGAGAAACTTTTAGAGGTTTGTTGATAACTGAATCATGTTTAACAAATTTCCGAACGTGCAGAACTTACCTTTAAATCAATCTGATTCTACAGGAATGTCCTCCATTATTGTCGAAAGAAACCCATGACGACACTAGCGAAGAGCAGGAAAAATGAATTTAGATACCGAATGCAGCACGTACGATACTAAAATTTGACATCTGTATGTAAAAGTAAAAGTATTTAAATGAAAATAAACACGCATAATTAAAACGTTATACACGACATTTGTTTGCATTGGGCATGTCTTACAGATTTAAAAAGAAAATTTACCTAAATGAAATGCGTGTTTTCACATTCACATTCAAGGCAATGGTAATGCAAAGCAAATAGTGCACGAGTATGAATTTATACGTCTGCAATCACAGACAATATTTCTTACTTATACTATGTTTAACTTAGTTCTATTTGTACATTATAGGTACACAATAGTCTGATATAAGCATTTTAAACAATTGTGCGACAAGTTTGTAAGCAATGAAATCAAACTTAATAAGAAACACAACTTTTAATAAGGGATTAAGGATATAATATGAATTGGCCCATTGCAGCTTTATCTATTCATCTAAAGATCTGTAAAAGTTCGATGATTGTTACAGAAAACAGACAAACTGTTCTTAATTTTAATGGACATTTTGAGTAGAGTGGGGCAAATGGCCAACGGTGTTTCTCATGAAATAAGTATGAATATTTCGCAGAATTCGTGAAATCTTTCCTTAAACATCTTTTTAAACAAATTAAAAGAGCATAAATTAAAGCATAAATTAAAAAAGAAATTTTTTTTTACATAAATTCCCCTGAACGCTGACTTTTGTACACAATTCATTGGGCAGTCCAATGTAGTATATAGCAGTTTATCAATTTAGCCTTGCGCTTGACATTATGGTGCGTCTCATAATGGGCGTGATTGATTATTGGAATTTGGCTTTTTGTCTGGCATCTTAGTCGAGCCACACAGTAAATAGTAGTCATTACTTTGAGGCTCATGCGTCGTTGTCTTCCCTACTTCATATAATGGCTGCCTTACGGGTACTCCAAATAAATTGCATCTGAGAATGGAAATATCTGTTCTATGGTTAGCTGCAGCGATAGCCTTTTACGTTGTCTTTCTTCTGAAGGATTACATAAGAGAGTGATCATCGGACGACTTTTATATATTGCTAGGGCAGTGAGCCCGATGCAAATTTCCTTATCAAAAGATGCCACATATCGATTGCGCGTAAGTGCGGTCACAACCTTTAGCAATGGAGCTCAACCGCATTGGCTCTGGGCTAGTCAGAAACATTTGCGCAACCATCAATAAGTTGAATACCACAAAACGTAAATCTTCCAAAGTATAACGAAAGAATTATGCACAGTACATACAGCATAAACATATTGAAGCTAAACGGGCATAGAACTGCTCAAAGAAACCAAATCATAAGATTACCAACAAATTGTACCACGATATCTAGCTAGGATATTGCTTAAACGACCGTTTAATTTTCATTAGTTCCTTAAAAAAATGAAGTAAAGTTCACTTAAAATCCCAGTCACAAGTGATGACATTTGACCCCTTGATGTAACCCACTTGCTTCTTGGTAGATGTCACCACTGACAATTACTTAATCAACCGTTTAATTTACTTTACTATCTAAATATAGGTTCACCTTAAAAAAAAAAAATTCACTTAAAATCACTGACACGAGGAGTGCTGTTTGACGTTAGATGTTTGGCAATGCAGTGGCGTAGCGTGAAGGAGGAGGGGGAGACGATTTGTTGAATTATACATTAAACTCATTATTGCTAAAACTTGATAAGTACAGTAATTTTAAGTAACATGGATAACATTTAACCCTCTTCTTTAAACCCTTGCCATGGTTTAGAAAACACCATTTTTGGTGGATTTTACCACTTAATCCACTGTTAAAATTTCATTCGATTCCATGGATATAATCACCTTTAAAAAAGTGAACGAAAATTCCATGAAAATCACCATCTCAATCAGCTAGTGGCGTAGCGAGGGAGGAAGGAGGGAGAGGGTGGAGGAAGCAGCCGCCCTGGTCGCCAAAGGGACGCCTAAATTATCAAAATGGATATGTTGGATTTATATTATAATCATTATTGTTAAAACTTGATAAGTACACTTACTTAAGTCACAATCTAGATACCAGTGAAGGGAAGGGGAGAAGGGGGGGGGGAATTATGGGGGCACAAATTCCATTAGATTAAGAACTAGTACAAGTACATGTAACTATATAGTCGTCAAATTTTCAATAGGTTGTAGGCCACGAAAAACCGACAAGTACGAAGCCCGCCATTAAATTCCAGACACTGAAAGTTTTCAAAAACATATGATTGACACCTTGTTGCACTATATAATATGAAGTTTACTAATCGTTATAATGACTAAGTTCATATGAATTTTACTTGAGTTTAATTACTCTAAAGTAATATTGGTTTACTTACCAGAGTTGAAAACAATCGGGATATTTTACAATGCACATTACCATGCAGCATGGGTTTTTAATATTTAAATGGTAAAATTTTCGTATTACGGAAGCTCGTAGGAGACAGTTTATTTCACGGAAGCCTGTACAGGCCAATACTCAAGGAAATGTAGTAACAAGTGATAGATGTAATTATTCAATTTGTGAACGTTTTCAATCAATTATTTAATTTGTAATTTACGTTTTGAAGAATTAGGAAAGTATAAATTTCAAAAAATGGGACGATGGTATTGACAAGACATTGTAAAATTTAAAGCATCATTCTGGCTTGGTTCGGGTATATATTCATATTTGTAATTTTAATTTTGTAATATTACATCCATATATTTGACTCCTTGTCTCAAAATTAATAACCTACCTTTAACAGAACTATTTCAATGCAATTGAATTTCTCAACACGTTTTTTTTTTTTTTTTTCTTGCTTTTAAACTTCCTTTATTTCCGCATCGTTACAGATGCTATTGTCAGAATTAGCGTTTATAAGAAATGAGGAATGCACCGAAGCATGAAGGCGGCGTGAGTACAGTATATACCCCTAGAAATAAATTAATTCACAAGCTTCTGCTAATGAAAATCATTTGGGAATCTCGTTGATTTAAGAGGCTGGCAACCGAAGGAGTCGTTTTCGCCCGAAATCGACCAAATGCGAGGTAGGAAAAATTAGGAATGAAATGCAATTGTCTTGGCACACTTCCAAAGTATCACTGGAGCTCATTGACTTCTATCACAAGCTGCATTTATACCTGATTCCAATGACTTGGGGAAAATTGGACTTTCAAAGGTTTCAAATGGAAGCCCATGGAATTGTTGCTCGGCATACGCAATCAGTGGAAGAGCGACGGGGAGCATTCGCAATGTACAGATCAGAAGCAGTTTGAATTGAGTCAAAAAGGAAATTCAGAGGGAGTGGAAAAGGAAAAATGCCAGAGAAGAAATTGGACAGATCAACAAGATGTGTGAAATACAGGAAATATTTTTAGTGGAGATTTTGCTATTCAATTGCTACCTGTGATTCTGTGTGGATTAAACAAATTTGAATATTACGGAGATGCTTAAAAAGAAAAAGGAGACAAAAATACTTCAAAACGATAGGAGATAGGCGTATTAAATGATGGAGGAAAAACTTGGAAAGGAAATTTCGCAAATTGAGTTCAATTGAAAGGAAAATGAGGCAAGGAAAAGGAAGAATTAGTTGAAGGAAGTACGACGAAAATGTGATCACATACAAACGCCGCTTTTGAAAGTATGTTGAGTACCTGATGAGTACATAGTACAGTTAAGGCAAAGTTAATTTGAAATTACATTCAGGGTATTTATTAGGGCAATAGTTATACATTGGGATAGTTTACACTGATTGGTATTAAAACATATACGATATGGAAATAACTTTGTGTTGTTATATTATTCGAACTATGCATTTTGTAAATTGTACACCATATTTCAAATATTTATACTTATTTATCATATTTAATTAATGCATTCTTTTTTAGATTTTCTAAAGAAAATTATTGTTCAAACATTGCCCTTGAAATCTGTTCGTATCCCAACTTTTTTAAATGATATTTTCTATGCTTAATATCTGAAGATGTTTGCAAGTTTTGCGTTTTATCATTCATGGATTATGGAATGTCTGCAACAATGCTATCTAAAAAGACAAAGATTGACTATTATGGTTGTTTGAAATGGATTTTTGAGCCCGGTTGCAAAATGACGCGTTACGTATTCGGGATTATACGCAAACATTATGATGCATTAAAATATATAATGATGGAAACTATAATCGTTTGCATTTAGCATCCAAATTAGAATTAATTGGTGTCATTATTTTGAGATGAAACTATACATAAAAGCATATTAGAGAAAGACAACTCGTTTAAGTTGGCAATTATTTACTGCCTAAAGAAAATGTACGGGTTATTAAATTGTGGATTTTCTTTCTTTCCAAATATTTCTTGGAGTTGTTATAGATAATTGCTAGTAAAGAATACATTATTGCAGGCGTGTTGAGTAAATAAATGCCATTAACAGTTTACAACCAAGTCTACAGCCAAGGATAACTAAGATTGTTTTCCTTTAAGGAAATTTGCATTATAGAAAACTAAGAATTTAACATTTTAAGTTATTAAAAGTACATTTTAGCATAATAATAAGTTTATTGTGAACATTTAGATATGCAAGTGGCACATCATTATATATGTAAGCAATGGAAATTATAGTAATTTGTATTTAATAAGCATATTGTAAAATATGATTACCCATGAGAATGCTATGTACATTTTTTTAAAAAAAAAAAGCCGAATGAAACTGTTCAGCATACATTATTATTAAAAATATATGAACGTATGTCGAGTCTCATATATTTTTAATGTTATACAGAATCATAATAACACATCGATCTAGCCTTAATTATTAAGGATTTTATTCGCGAACCGTAGGAAGCTGTACCTTTCAAAATTTAATGATTTTGTCATTTTTTTAAAATAAGCCAAATTTTCAAAATAATCTTTTGTTGTGCCATTGAAAAACTTGCTATTAACACCTTTTTACTTGTTCTGAACTGAATTACTACACGTGTACTAAAATAAATTTACCAAATGTCAATATGATAAATATTTGATATGCGTGTTTACAAGTAACTTTATGCAAACACTTGATGGTTTTCCCTGTCGTTTAAACATATTCCGTTTTTTGCTTTATCAATAAATCAGCAGCAACGGTTTCAGTTAAATCGAATACAGAATTTATTTTCCCTGTAAACAACAGCTTAACCATCATTACGCGCAGTGATGACAGCTATGACCAGTGAAGTGTATATTTAAGCTAAGGAATCGTTAAGACATAATCCGATTTCCAAAGGTAGATGTTGCTACGATTCGCGGATAAAATCCTTAACAAGAATAGATCGATCTGTTTTCTTCTCTGCTGAACTGATCTTTCCAATTTCCAATTAAGATAGTTTTTACTTGGAGCTTCTTTGATAATCAATCCTAAAAAGCCTGTAGTGTTGATCCTAGCACGTTTTCCTCCAAAAATAGTACAAAATGGCGTTAACTTTTCATGCACTACTGCATATTCAGTTTGTACTTACAAGGTGCATTTGCTCTCAATGTTAAAATTCTTTATCTACACACAATGCTCACCACTCGTATAACTCGCACATCATATCGTCTAGTAGGTAGTTTTAAAATGTCAGTGAGGCGCTAATTGCTATTCATGTGAAAGAGCAGAGAACGAACTTTTGATCTTATCCTCTTTCCTTTCTCATACGTGTTAGCATTGATGCACTTGTCAGAAGCGATAATAAGCCTACTGAAACTTCGGTCGCAGCGATGATTGCTTAGGACAAGAGCACTGTAGAAGTTGATGGCAATCAGGCATCTAGAAAAATTGAATTAAAGCTGAGGCTGATGGGCACGATGGCGTGAAATAGCTCACTTCAATCGAACATACACTGGGATAGACATTTTTAAAACTTTTTTTTAACAAGACTAACTTAATGTGACTCGGGAACAAAAGAGAAATGGGGACGTCATATAGGGGTTCAAGAAGATAGAAAATTCTTTGTGGCACCTTACTGAGTCACATCAACGAATACGGTACATGTTGTCTAACAAGAACTGCCCGTATAGTTACTGCACCTATAGCTTTTAGCCATATTTCTGAAAAACGTTGAACATTAAATTAATAAATAATGTAAACGTAAAACGTTGGCTAAAAGATAAAAGCATTGAGATATTTTCAAGAGGTGTTCATATATGTTAGGATGTTCGAAGATACTTCACTTACTACGATGCAAGAATGCGGTTTGCAGTAAATTGCCTGCTGCAAACTTTAAGGCTTTGTAGATATCTCTGAGCATTTTATACGAAGTGAAATTAATGTGTTGTTCACATATATAACGTTTACAAAGTTTTGAAATTGGCTATTTAAAGGAATGTTATTTACTGTTTTGATTGTTCAACCACCCCTGACCACAATTTTACTCTGTCGTGTATAAACTAAAATACAACACAACGCTGTTATAGTCACTTATAGTTACAAAAAATTACTGGTTTAATAAATACCGAATTCACAGAAAAACTCAAGTAATTAAACTATATCCTAGCAGAAATTGTTTTTGCCTAAAATAAAATCTCATCATAAACATGCACGCGTTTCGTTTATGTTTTTAAATGTATTTTTCACCTTTTGTTGAAGCAATACCGTTTCTAAGATTGCTGGTTTTGATGAGTTTCATTTTAAATTTGCGCTCGATCTGGACTATGTAGACTTTGTTTGGAGAGGCATAAGCTAAGGCCATTTCACCAAAATAGGTCGTGGAAAGACAATGTAAACCGCAGTAATTACGCTGTCGAATATAAATGCCTTCACTGTTATCAGGAAATAAACTCTCAGTCAACTTTTATTGTCAAAGTCAAGATGAAACGAAATAGGTCAATAATAGGAATATGCACGGCGCAGAATCAGCGAGCTAACTTCAGTGGTGTTTTCATTTTAAAGTGCTGAGGAGATTAGGAATATGAATGAGCTCAACCAGGCAGAAAAATCTGGAGAAGCACTTTTGTTCTGCAGCGAGAAACAGAGAGTATAAGGGAGAAAGATCTTTATTCTCTTCAGACATTCATGAAACTTTCAAAAAAGATATTTTCTTTGAAACAATGCATTTGCCTTAAGCTAAGTCATAAATTCAATTGAAAATCGTCCTCAAAGCTAAGGCACAGAGGAGCACTTTTGCTAGCAATTCCACGGCAAAGTTAAGGTCACGTTCGCATGCACTACGATTCTAGGTAGTTGATCAATAATTTTGATATTTGTAAGAAAAAATTGGTTTTTTAAATTCTTTTTCTATCTAAAAAATCAGTTTGTAAATTGATTTTATGTTGAGCTTGAAAATGCTGGAGTGTTTCGTGATTTACGCTCGTATATTATGAGAAAAGAAAGAGTCTAGATAGATAAAAGTACGCCTTATTGTTCCTCTTTTTGAGTTTTTATTAAAATGCTCATACGGATTTATTTGACTCCTTCATCTATTCATCTCATTGCTAATCTCTTGAAGTCAGCATATATATATATACTTTATATTTGTTAGCTTGGGTATATTCTGTGGGCCTACAATATTAAGCTGGAGACTGTCCAATTGTAAGTAGTTTAAGCAGATTAGTGTGTCTGTTAGAATAATAGGAATACATTTTTCAAAAATGCATGATTGGATATTATTTATTATGCTATAGTATGCAAAACATAAAATCATTAGAAGAAGGGATAAACCCTTTAAAACTGAAATGTTTTTACGAATGGTTTAAATTTATTAAAATATTCAGGAATATAAATTTTTCTACATTAACCATAACGTATAAATTGAAATACATGTGTTCCAGACTTGGCAATAAATGTTCAATAAATATTTTTATTTACTTGACCGGCTACCTGTAAGTTAAATAAACAGATTATCAGATACAATATACAAAATTTAAATATTTTACATTAAATAATTTAAAATTAATTAATTGATGCGTCATCAAATTCGATAGTCAGCAATATAAAATTGCGGGCAAAAGCCACAAGCTTTAGAAATTAACAAAGTGCTCATCAATAATTACCGTTCTATCCCTTAAGAAATATGATGTTCATTTTATGCAAGGACTGGTAAGTAAATATGTAAATTTGAAACAACCTTTACGTTTCTTGCATACATATTTCCCAGCACGGAAACGAAAATTCGTTAGGTTTGCCACTGGGAATAAATGCTAATTTTCTCTTTTCATTACCATCAGTTGTATATAAAAGGCTGTAATGTATATTCTAGCAATCAATCATAATGCATATATGCCTAAGTATAGAAAATTCGCACGAACGTGCACATAATGCAAACGAATGCAACATTTTAGCTTTTTAGCTTTAATGCTCCATTTGTGTTTATGCGCGTATGTTAATTGAAATCACAAATATGCTTCTGGCGCAATTATTAAAATTCGTGCATGAACGTTAATGTACGATTTCGGCTTATTAATTAAACACTGGTTAAAATTATCACCGGAATATTTAAAATGAAAAGATAAAACCTAATGAACGACTCGAATTTGCGTCACATCTGTTTGAAATGATCGCAGACAAGTCCATTTATTATAATGGACAAAGGACATGTGTGTTGTTAATTCATTTTAGTTTGTTTCACGATTCAACATATTAATCCATCTGGAAAACTCAGCTGATAATGTGATACAAATAGAATAGACGGAATATTTCTATTCTTATTTGATAAAACAGGTATTCTGATTGTTGCTTTTCAAGTTTGTAATCTGGTTATTATTATGCAATTTGTAATTCTCGAAATTCATTTAAGCGAGTTTATTCTGGTTTTACCATGGCAACGATTTTAAGTTTGCATTACACTTAAATTATAGTGAAACGAGACATATTTCTTTAATAATTCAAATAACTGTTGTTCATGCACTGTTATTCGCATTGAGATACATAAAATAAAAGTGCAGTCAAATATAATTAGAGGTCCGCATGACCTGAAATCATTTCAAAACACAACCAATATAACTATAATAACTTGTTACATTTTACGTTTATACAGGCTGCACGCACAGATGTGCCCTTCATCGTTTCCATGGTATCAAACAATCTGTTGTGGTGTAACATTTTTTTTCGTTATAAGTCTACGACTACACGCTGTTGTCGGTTAACACATGTCAACCATTGTTAACTCATTTTAGCAGTAAACTAATACACTATCAATGTTTGACCAATATGTCTCCTTCAAACACATTGTCAGTCTGTCACAGGTGACTTGAATGCTGTTTTCAATTGTCATGGCAGCCAGCAGCTCGTTATTGTGGGTATCGTTCTCTTGGCATTCGTTGCCAATGTTTCTTTCATGCGACAGAATTATAATAATCCTTCCAATTAGGTAATGTCGTGTATGTCTAGCTTATAAATAAATCCGAGTTTTGCCAGGGAGCTCCTCTAATCACTGATCATCCGCAATGTATCACAATACATGGATTGCTTGAGTGTCTGAAGCGATGGATTTGCAGTCTTTCCTTCATCAACGCTCACTTTATACGTTGATATTCCGAAGCAATTTTGATGCCATGCAGTTCAAGTGCAAAATCCAAATTTTCTGTGTGAGCACGCTTTGTGCACTTCCAATTACATCAGATTTCCTAATTTGAAATGCCTCCGGTTTGTTTCGCCTTTTCCACTTTTATCATCTGAAATGACGCCCAAGCTCTCAATCCGAGATCACGTTTAAGGAAGTAATCTCAACGAGGGAGAAGAAGATACAAAATAAATCGAAGTTCTCTAGATAATTCTGACTGTCTTACGTCGAAAGCCATAAAAATGCAATTTCCCAAATAGACAAACACGAAGGAGGATTGAGGGAATCGCGATTTATTTCTTGGCTTTTAAAGTCTAGAATCGTCCTATTTGTTTGCATGGCGAGGCCTGAGCATCAGATATCAGAAATGAGAAGTCATTGGGGTATGCCAGGTATTTTAACCCTTGGTTTTCATTAAGTGGGGGGAAAGAAAAAAATACATTTTAGATAAAAGTACATAACATCAGGTGATATGCATATTTACTGAAGTTAATGAAAGGTTAAGTGAGAGGATGGAGTGTTGAAAGATTATGTGAAGGCCATATCCTCATGTGACTAAGCTGAACGGACAAATTGTAAGCTTATTTTTCTGAATTCTGCACTTAGTTTCCTGATGAATCCCAATAAAGCTAACCGTTGGATTGAAATTAACTTAAAATAATGTGCAGCAGTCTTCTAAGAAAAGATCTTGCATCTGTTTGTTTAGGCATGATTTGATATTATTGGAGAATATGAAGTTATATTTTGTAATTTAAATAGATAATATTTTGTAATGATACGTTTCTAAGCTATTATTGGCAACAAGAAAATAGAAAAATTTGATATTATAGCAATGCGATGTTGTTGCCTAAGCAACGTTTATATATCAAAAGAAGATATTAGGACATTTTAAACATAAACATGTTTCTTGAAACAGAACAATTCCCATATTTTTCAAGTACGAATCAGGGATAATGTTGAAAATAATGTGTCTTTATAACAAAAGAAGAAAATAACTTCTCTAAGGGCAACATAATATTGATTGATACATTGTTCATTGATTTTTTCCCACATTTTTTTCCACCAATATAAATTATAGAGTAACAGTTACAATGCAAGCTGTAATTTGAGCATGTCGATGCATTATTAAAATGAAAATAAATTAAGGGTTGTGCTAGTCGCTCACCTTTAAAATTAATATTAGGTACAGATTAATTAAATACTACAATTTTCTCATATGCCAGAGCACTATTAACGACTATGCTGTATGTAATTATAACTTAATGTACCATTTATTATTTGTCAATCATCCACATAAGAAAATATATATATATATATATATATATATTTGTAGTTCATACTGAAGTAATGATTTGGTATGCAATAATTCTATAACTTCAATAGCGATGTACCCCATTTCATATCCAATAGCATAATTTATTTTTTGCAGAACAATAGTTATTTCTGATGTTTTTTCCATAACCCTCGTAGCCTTTTATTATTCGAATTCATATTATGCATATTATTGTGAGGCTATGGCCTTAGAATATCTATAATTAAAGAAAAGGGAGTCTTCCATTAAACAAAATGTTTTCGGGCATAAAAAATAACTCGTGATCTGAAGCACAATATTGAATAATGTATACATTTTCATGTAGATGGGAAATGTGCGTTTTCAGATATCAGCATACAAATATAGTCTGTTATTGTATGGAATACATAGACTCCCTCGCATTCTTGGTATTCAAATTAACCAAAAAAAAAGGTATTAGCGTTCGTGCTGGTTTCCTTTGAAGTAATAGCTTTTCGTTGAAATATTAATATAACCTATATATTTGCTTTTAAAGGAGCATACGGTTTCCTGTATGCAACTCAAGTGTATTACTTATAGAAATATTACACTTATTACAGGCTTAAATCAACCCACTTTGCTCTTGTGGTTTTCATGCTGTTCCTAATATTTGTAATTTAGTATTCGAAAAATTGAAATTCAAGGATGATTTCGGTTCACCATCTGCTTACATAATGGACAAACTTCATAAATGCCTGTTTGGCAAAACAAACCTGCAAGTCAAATTAAAGTGAGCAGATAAAGGTTGAGAAAAGAAGACGTCATGGTGAAAAACTCAATATCCATCTTAATTTGAGCATGCCTACAACTGTTCTTTTGTTGGATTAATGTAAACATGATATGGTATAGCTGCAAATAAAAGCTGGATAAGGCATTTATACTGACGGAAAACAGAGGTAAAAGTGAAGTTTCTAGATTTGATAATACCTCAAATCACGTTTTGACAAGGGTTGCTTTAATAAACAGTTATACATATTGAATTTTGTCACTTAGTTGCACAGAAACTTGCTGGAGAAATATCCAAGCAACGATGGTATTGATTTCGTTGTTACTTTCTTTTTTTGTTTAACAAACATAAATTAAGAAACACTTCTCTCATGTTATATTTGAAATACTGCTGAAATATTTTTCAAGGATTTATGAGTATTATGAGATTTATGGTATTTAAACCGACACGTTGGTTTTGGCAAACATGATTTTGAATCACAGGTGATTGAAAGATTCGCATGTCGGGTTAAAAATAAGTTTACAAATAAAACAGAATATAAATAAATGTAGTATGTTATTGATAATTTCTCGAGAGTTTGTGTATGTTGATTTCAGTGAAGAGTTTTTATGCTTTTACATGCATAGATAGTTTGCTAACTTAAATGCAGGACAAGTTTAGCCATATTAATGATGGCATTTATTCAAGGTGGCTAAATTTCGAAAGCGACTGTACCAAGCAGAGTAGAATGATGAAATATTATATCTCATGCATGGATGAGCAGCTCATTTTGCATGAATGCTAATCTAAAATCGATTATAATCTTCCCTTTAGTAAACCGTATAGTAAATACTCAATTTCTCAATTTCAGGCAATCAGTAATCAGATTGAGGAAAAAAATGTAAAAAAAGATAACCGCAAAAAAAACCGTTCACTATATTTATGATGCAATGTTGGATTAGGTTATGAGAGACCATTTTTCTTAGTACTAGTCAAAACGAAACAAAGCTAAGGCTTTTGCCATTCATTTTTCAGGCTGAGGGTTCCTGTCTTTTCTGCAAGGACCTGACATTGTACGCTCCACAGCCTTTCAAAAACGATAGGCCTTGCACCTCGTCAAATTTCCAAGGAAATATATACCCAATGAAATATTGCCAGTTTATAGCACAAGACCAGAAAGGCTGTAATTCCAATAGACAGTTTTCGTTTGGGAACGGACTAAACTCATCAATCACTAGCTGCTAGAAATGGTGAATGCATGTTCCCAGATGCAAAATTGTTGTCTATCTCATTGAACGTCAATAACGACTGGATATTTGTTCAATAAGTAGGTTTATTTCCTCGATATGGCAGGTCCATATCCGCGAAATTGATTTCAGGGAAAGTACAATGCACCTGTACTTGAAAAACGTGCAATTAATTTGGTATACATGTTGATAATTCGTATTACGATGATACGCATTTTCAAGTGTGTACGACCTAGTTTCTATCGATCCTATCATATCAGTTTTCGCTTTTGTTCAAGTTATATTAAAATTAGAATTAATGCCAACATGATTACATTTTTCGTTGGAATTTTGCTTTGCTTCTAAATTGTTTATAAAAAATGTATTAAAGTCGTAATATTTAGACATGTTAATGGCATGTATAAAAGATGATAATGATCAAAATTAATTTCTAAAATCCAGTTCTTATGTATAGGTTTTAAAATTTTTGATTCCTTCCTAGAAGTCGTCGATAAAAATTGAATGTTTTACTATCTTCACAAAACCACTCAAGTTCATTTCCATTAAGCTAATTACTCTAGACTGGCAGCAATTTATATTTTAAATAAAAAATTAATGATGTCAGACTTTTGTTGTTATTCTTGGTGCATCCCACCTGTTATTAATAACACTATGCAGACTTCTCATTACGAGTAAGTACAGAACTTGAAAAAAGAAAATCGGTTATCAGATTAAAGTGATTAGAATGGAGCTACTTAACTTTAGAGTTAAGATACATTAATCAGGGGCTACATAGAAGTTAACATTTTCAAAATATTTTATGATATGACTTTAAATTTAAATTGTTCATGTTTAATTACTGCAATAACACCTTTGTTTTCATAGATCATCGATTTTTTTTGATTTTCTCCGAAAAATGTCTACATTCTGTGAACTTGGGTGTTAAATTAACCGGTATGTCTGCCTTATTGACATCCACTGTAACCTTTTAATAGTTTTTAACTATTACTAACATGTATGTTTCACCGTTTCACCAATGAATTCCCCTGCCACTCATCCTCCTTTCACACATCAGCTGAACTGCTCCTCAAACGGGCCAAGGAAGAGCTTTAAATGAGCCTATAATTGACGACGTTGCCAAAATGCTACCAAAATGAAAGTCTAGTCGAAATGCTTAAGGAACGGATCCAAGGACGTATTCCCAAATGACAGTGGTTCCTATGGCAACTGCTAGGCATAACACGATATTAGTTCCTGTACTGGCAAAGTAATTTCTTCTCTGTCCATCACACCGGTTGTTGATGGTCACACTTAAATGCCCAATGCGAATGGGTTGCCCTTTGGGCTAACTCAATTTCAAGCATAACAAGCAGTTTTTTTTGCAAATTCTTCAGGCTATTGAAAACAGACTAACATATTGGAAAGGGTGAATTAAAAAAAAAACATTTTACCATGAAATGAATTGGAAATGACATATGGATCGATTTTGAATTTATGAATGTTTCAATGCCAGGCACACTCGCATTCTGCATTATTCTCAAATTTTCACATTTCAAATCGTTCTATAATAAACTTTGTTTCAGAAGTTAGTGTATTTATGGAATTTGATCATCTTTAAATTTTCATAAGAAAAGTTTGTTATTCTAAGGCCGAATTGTACGATTTCCCGCCTCACATAAATCACTTTTGCAGTGGAAGTTTTAAAAAAAAATGTGTGCCAGTGGAAAAGTGTTGTTTTTCCCACCACCATGACTCCATTGCTTTTCTAACATTGGTCCATCGTTAATCCGACGAATCTCACGGGTAGGGATCAATGGATCGAATGGAACCTAGTTCCCCTTCAACAAAGCTGAGTTGGATTTGGGCATCAAAAAATAGGTAAGACCAAAATTTTGATAAATTTTAAATAAATATTTTATGTTGAATTTCTTGCATTTTCTATAAAAGATTTAAGAAAACATCAATTAAATAACTGGTGTTCGTGTACTGAAAAAGGCTGACTATTGAGGAAGGTAAAAAATAGTATATGAAGGATTCCAGGCCTAACATTTGTTAACAAATGGTGTTTGTTTGTTTAAGAAGTTGTGGAAGTAAATAAGGGTAGAAAACATTTTAAAGAATAATCAAAACTCTGCAGTAATTCAGAATATCAATTTTACTTGATTTTGTTATGGCAAGTTATATACATGAAAATTTAGAGTAAATTTAAGAAACTACAGTACTATAATAAACACTGATGTCTTGCTTAAACAGTTAATATCAATTATGCAAAATCTTTGTATATTTTTTTTATAATATCTTTTAGCCTTTGTTCCACAAAAATAACTTAGCAGAAAATTTATATAATCATGTTTTGAAAAGTCAAATTTTATTAAAGTTCGTGTCTAATGAAATAGTTTATGTGCATACTAAATTCTAACTTTTGACATGTTTTTACAACTTTTTTACTCTCATTCCAATAGCCCGAAAAGAAGTTTGCATGAATGCATTAATATAATAATAATAAAACCCAGATCATAAATCACATTTTCTGATACTTGGAAGCCATTACTCAGTTTTTGAATCCGGTTTTATGCAATATGAGCAATCGTTTCATCAATAATTATGACACGTATTCATAAGTTCTTTTTCTGACATTATTAATTAAAGTCTGTAAGGACAAAATTGCATCTCTATTGAATTGATCCTAAGCTTGGCTTTCTGATATAAAGTCCTCATTCTGTACTGGCACAAGCTTAGAAAAAAGGAAAGTACTGATAAAGTTATCGAAGGCAAAATATAAAAAAACAGTTAAGTAATTAGTGGAAAAATGGTTTAGAGTTAAATATAAAGTATCATGAAGTGTAAGCTCATAAACCGAATAAGATAAACTGTACGTGCATTTTGAATATAAGAATAGTTTTTTTCTGTGCAAAATTGCTTGTTCGGGTCGTGTTGTCTTTGTATTATGGATCAAAGGGGCCATTCAAAAATTATGTCACACCTACATAGGGGGGTGGGTGGGTTTTTTGTTTTTTGTGATAATTGTGACCAAGGGGTGGGAGGACGGGGGGTGGTTTGGTAATGTGATATGCAGTCGGGAAAAAAGATTTGGGTCCTGTAGTGACTTAAAACTTTCTTCCCGATTGCTACTCATCAATCATAAATAGCTCTTTTTCTCTATTAAATAATTGCTATTTTAAAAATTATTTATAGCAATCTATTATTTAATAAAATGTTATTAACATCAACATTGGTTTCATTAATTTAAAATTAAGTTTTTTAATATTTTAAAGTATTTAAACAAATAAAATTATAAAAGAATATAGAATTATTAAAAAATAATTGGGGGGGATGATTATTGACGGGTTGTGACATCATTATGGATGGGGTGTAGTTAAATTTGTGACAAAGGGGTGGGGACTGTTTAAAAAGGCAAAAAGTGTGACATAATTTATGGATCACCCCAAAGTTCCAATAAGAAAGGTTTATTTAAAATACTTCTAAATGCATGCGTGCCTTGAAACCATAAATATAATTATAGTAGTTAGAATATGAAATTATATAGAATTTAACAAAGACTATTTGTATAGAATAAGGGTGAAGTCAATTTGAATTATTTTCTTGCAGTTTGCGTGCGTTTTAGCAATTCTATTGAAAAAAAAATAATTTGTGCCGATAAATAATTAGCTGATGCGATATGCACCCGTTTTATCGGATTAACATGCAGTTAGCCATGCTAAACGCAGTAATAAGCTGCTGTTTCGCAATGGTAAGCATGTATTTAACTCGCAATAATTTGCATCGAAGCATATTCATCTTGACTGCTGAAGTAATTTAAACGAGGCAAAAGGCAGCACTGGCACGAAATTGAACAATTTTGATATGCATGTCACAAACGCATTTAGACCAAATTACGGTTTAATGGTAAGCCTAATAATAGGCTTTGCGAGTCATATTTTTGTCCCCTTATGTCTATAGGATGGTGCTTAATTTGATAAAATGGTGCTATTGATTTCTGTAGTGTTTTAGGAAAATTCAGCAAGAAAGCGAATTTGAGCTGCGTGCAATTAAGACCATCTATTATCGTATTAAATGTCATGCACTATATCATGGAATGGTTGGTGAAGCATAGCCACCGTGCTAAAGGGTGTGCCAAGAAACATTACACCCTGTATCATGGATAACAAATTGTAATTGGAAATCGTTAGTTTGCTACAAAAAGAAATCTTGTTACAAGATGAGTACATTACAATGACCTCTTAGTAATAAGCATAGGATAAAATTACTCATATTGTAGGCTTATTGAAGATAATAAATCACTGGAGTGAAACTAGGATGCACTTAATTTTTGTATTAGCTCTAGTACGTCTGCTTGATAAAATCTTCAAATTTATTTTACATTCGTATCCATAAATTGGCTTATGAATGTTTTATTTTCTTAATAAGTATTATTATTTCATAATGCATTATTTAAATTACATGCATAAAGATGCAAAACAACTATGTTACATGAAAGATTCGAAGTACAGTGCAATTCAATACATGAAACGTAGAAATGGTATTCTTCGAACTAAAAAAAAATCCAGAAATCATTTGAAAGTTTTAAAACCTTCGACTGCATCATGCAAATATTTACTGATAAATTGCGTCATGCCCATTTAAGATGAAACGTATTTGCTAATGCATTCACTGAGTACTCTGGTATTGAAAATAAATTGCAGCTAAGAAATGAATACATGTGTATTATATCATGTAAGCAAATACCTCGTGTAAATATTTAAAATTTAAACTTATTTTTCTGTAGACATAGTGGATAGGCAGCTTAAAGTTCAGAAAGTAATGCAGTGGATTGGGAGCAGACCTAATGCTGAGATTGTTGAGCAGAAAAAAAAAGGAAAAGGTGCATTCCAGAATATAAGGATAAATTCATGCCAAATGCACTCAAAATGCACAATCTTTATCCTGCATACAGCGTATGAAAAAACCTAAATCCACCTATCGAAGTCTTGGGTTTCCACTGAATATGCAATGAACTTGACATGGGTTTGTATAACTTTCCTTCATGTAACTTTCATGAAGACGGGTTAGTAGTATTCCTTCACTTTTATCATTGACGTCATGTTTGGGCGTCATCTCTGAGATAAATTAGCATTCTACACTAGTTCTATAAAATATGTAATGCTTCGTTTTTTATGCGTCGTTCATTGGCCTCGATCCCTTTCACTCATTTTTCTCTCGACCAACATTCAAAAATTACAACTGCACAAACGCTGTTATAAAAATTCTAAACTGTCGCAATTTCGTGATGTCTACTTGATAATTTATCAGATGCAAAACAAGATGCCAGAAATAAGGGAAGTAAATGCGTTAAAGAATGAATGAATCAGAATTAACATCACGTCGTCATTGCATAGTCAGTGGACTAAAGATACATTTGCATTTATGTTCTCTCGCTTGTTTGCATATGTGAATTTTGCACGACATTGCGAACACGCTGGCGTTAACGAGGCTGTATTTCTATGAAAAGTTCCCAGGACATGATTTCTGATGTGGACATATTTACTTTAGTCTCTGTTCGTTTGTGATAAGCTAATCTGGCTGG
Organism: Julus scanicus; assembly: GCA_034698625.1. Lineage (NCBI taxonomy): Eukaryota > Metazoa > Arthropoda > Diplopoda > Julida > Julidae > Julus > Julus scanicus. The sequence goes on along the minus strand of JAQGBW010000499.1, from coordinate 15,172 downwards.
ACACGCACAATATGGAAATGTATTAATATATTTGAGTGACTAATGCAAAACGGAGAGAACGTTATTGGAAAACATGAGGATAAAAATTCTGGTTTAGGTTGCATCGCGTTCTTTTAAATGTACCTGCTGTAGCTTGTTGTTCAGTTGACTGCGTTATGACATATTCTGCCTTTGTTTATCATATGCCACGTAAAATGTTCCCAGACCATCTATGGAACTTTATTTTGACTAAAGTTAATTGACCATACATGTACAGATGCACTGTACACAAACAACATTTTTTAATGGCGTCAGTTACTTTTATTCAGTATGGTTGTTATATTGAGCATGTCTGGAAATAACATTAATAATTTAGCTGATCTATATACTCTGTTAATATTTTATAGATGCGCAAAATGTTTGCATGATATCTATTTGCTAAAGAAAACAAAATATCTGCTAGACATTATGGACGTTTTTTTTATCCTGGCATCTTCGCCATTTCCTTCATTGGCCAGCATCAGGAGGGGGTTTTGCCATTTGAAATGCTATTTTCATGCGCATTCCTTCATGACATGCCATCGTTGAACTTCTGACTCGTCTCTGCGGGCCACTCCATCATTTCCTGCTGATAAATGCCATCAGGAATGATGTCACAAAAATACACTTTATATACAGGGCAGGAAAATAAAAACTAGGCAGCCTAATATAAACATAAATTCGATTTATTTCTAAAAGTGAATTTCGTATCTGGGCACAGAAACATCGTTTACCCAATGCGAGCAGGTTGAACGGCTGCTTTCTTCAAGGAAGCAAATGACATATCAGAGGTTATGTATGGACACTGCGTGGAATGAGTGGTCAACGACATCCCATATTAGGATTTATGGCAGAAATTGAAACAAAAGTCACAGCTCGTTCACATCCAATAGAAAATGTGCGATGCAAGGAGAAATTGCAAAGGCTTGCTAACACTGTCATGTTAGGTGTAGAAAATAATCGAAATGTTGAGACATTTAATTATAAGGATGTTTAGGCAAAGAGGGAATATTTATAACTCAAATTCTAAAAACATTTATTTAGTCATGTATGCTATAGTTTCAGCTGCAACCGCCACATGGAATGTTTATTTCTTGTAAGAATTTCTTGTGTTTATTTCTTGGAATCTTCCTGTAAAAACTAAAGCATCTGTGAGATCTTTGATGGGAGCATTTCAGAATATAATTTTTCTTTTCGTGTACTAATACACACATGAATACACGGTATAAGCGTGGAACCATTTCGTGTAATTATTGAATTCCCTTTCATTGCTTGAAGAGATACTTGGCATCTTCCTTTTTATTGCCAGGTTGTTAAATCGGCCTTAAATGTAGGCGTAATTATCACGACTTCTTGAAATTCTGTAACTTACGATGCCTGACAGCGTAACGATATCATTGATGGCAATAAAACTTGCACAAAAAAGCCTCCATTTGTCGATTCACTTTATTGGCATTTCGTCTGTGTATACAGCAAAAGCGAAAAACAGTTTATTGCAAACGTATATCTAGAAAAGCTGCTCATTGAGTTATGACTTCCAAATAAACTCGTAAAAACAAATGCTGTGCTATTGGATATGCCATTAAGGAACTGTAAACCATCATAATGGAGTCGAAATATCCATTCGGGCAATGTGATGCTTCAACAAAATATCTTCAGAAATAGATATTACAATTTTTCCCTATAGGGATTACAGGGAGAAAAGGATGACTTATTTCGTTGAAATGCTATTAGTTCAACTCGAATTATTGGGCTCAGCTCATTTAGGACGATGTTGTTTATTAATAGAAAAAATTGCTTTGTAAAGCCAATTGTAATACAGTATATAGCCGAAACAATATGTTGCGAGCTCATTTCCACAATTTGGCGAATAAATCTGATATTATGGATCAAACCTCAGAAAGTATTTAACTTAATATGACATTCTATAGACAAAACAATAATGGCATTGTTGTGAGCCTTAACGGTACCATCAATTCCTATAAAAAAACCTAACTAAATTTTGTTGGTTTTCCATTTACGACTATAAATTTATTCTTTGCATTTAATTTTAATCTTTTTTTCCCAAATCGATTTATCTTTCTGCTAGTGCTTTCAGTAACTTATCATGTGAAAGTTGCAAGTGTAATACTACACTTTTAATTACTGTTTTCTCTCTGGAGGGTTGCTGAGTTCGTTATATAAATTTTCATTCCTTTTTCTTTACAGCTCTGTGACAGGCTTTTGCTTTCGTAATATTTTTACTAGACTATTTAATGGGTCTGTTGCTATTGTCTGGCACCTTTTTTTTACCTAATTCTCAGTAGAACGTGATTCATGCTGAGATGATCTAAGATGATCGAAACCTATAATTTAAAACTGTTAACAAAATATTCAATGGGAAATCTAGTTGACAATGGCCTTAATATACGAGTGAACAAACATATACTAGTACATGTATCACCTTCCATAGTATAAGTAATAGATGGAATTCAGATGAAACCAAATCTTCAAAAAATATTTTGCAGGAATGTTGCTTAAGTAGAGCTAGCAGTAAACAATTATGAATAAAATGTTAAATTTTCTACAACATGTTTTTTTTTTTTTTTACAAACTTTTATTCTGTACAATTGTTCTGCATTTTTTTGTGCTTTTTTCCATTTATTTCTATTTCAGGTATTCATTGATCAACTTTTGAGTGCTTTTGCTGACAAAATTCAAAGTGATAGTTGCATCGTCATTTGAAAATAGTGCTTTCTGCTCATATAATACTAAATGTGATGCAGTCTCACCGAGTAATGACAGTGGGAAATTCACTTTCTCGCATAATTGACGGCAACCGGAGTGGCAAAGAGGGGTTTTCCCTAAAGAATCTTCTTTCACTACTTCATGCGTTTATCTTCCAAGAGTCACAAGTGAATTCAGCTAAATACATCTTTTTATGCACTCAACGTTGTTTGACAAAGGCTATAGTTACAATTTAACCAAAGATTTTTTAGTACTTGTCCGATTTTAAATGTGAACTTAATGTTTACTAAAAATGTTATTCCTTTCTTCCATAAGTAATTATAATTGATGTCTTATGTTACAAACAAAATAACACTGATTCAAATTAAGTAGAATTCCTCCATACAACACTCATCTATCCTCAACATTCTGTACAATGTATCTTTATTAAAGATAAACACTGTAGTTTCAATTTTTGTATTGACAAGCCTTTTTTGTGGAACAATGCTTGAAAATACTCCTGGAATCAGGAAAAATAAGTTATCTGTAAATGTTAAGGACAACGAAAAATAGATAACTCGCCTGGTTTGTAACTGGTCTATACTCTGTATTTGTTATCTTTGCTAGATACCGACGCCTTTGAGTAGTCTTTTCATTGCCCAACGTTTCATTCAGTTCTTAGTAAAACGTGATTTCTAAGATCAAAGTAGATTTTTTTTTCTATTTTGTGGCCTGGTCTTTGCCATGGGGCTCAAATAAGCCATTAAATAACGCCATGGCATAAAAGTCCTTCAACGTCTTGCTATTCTTAGGCTTTTACAACTCGTGTATATCTTGTGGCTTTCTTTGCAGCTCGGTGAGTAGCTGCAATCTTTTTCTATAAATGGATCAGATTGTGGCAAAATGTAGAAAAAAGGTCAGAAGATGTTGAAAGAAACTTTAAAAAGCAGTCGTAAGAATACGTAAAGATGAAATGGTAAAATAACTTGCATTAAAAAAAATATATTTTATATGCGATGTGCTTTGCCAAAGGTTTTTCCAGTTGATGGAATTTTCTTCCATGTAGTGGTAGCAAAACTGAGACTTCCACAATGATGGACAAGATTTCAGGCATGATTTCAAGAATATTCTGTTTGAAGCTCAATGGTATCAAGTTTGGAAACGAATAGAATTTTTTAATAACTCATAGCCATCCAGGACTCCTACTGTATATTTTATTTAATTCTTACAACAACAAAAAATTGGGCAGCTTGGCAATTTTTGTCAAGCTGCTCTTAAGAACTAATAAAGTACGATCTCTTCTTGAACCGAGATTTCAGATAAAGCTCAACTGTTATATTGAGCTTATCTTTGACAGCAATGGCACATCACATCCAATTTTGAAAAATTCTTAACAAACAATATAAGCAAAAACAGTCGAGAGATATTTCAGTACGTTTGCAGGATGTATTTTAAAATTCTGCACTTCGTCTTAATAGATAGGAGGAGTTTATGTATCTGTTCCTGACGTTTGTAAAAAAAATTAAATTTAAACATTTTCTATGATCAAAAATCCTGCCTTTGAATGTAAATCAACTAGATTTTCAGGTTGGAGATATCTTTATGGTGGACATCCAGTATAGTATATGCACGCTATACTTAAATGGATTTGGAAGTGAAATATGTTATGTTGCAGCTATAGCTACAGTACATTTATTGATCAGTATGATGCAATTTCATATGCAGTTCATCCACTGAATATGACCCTAGGAAATATGTATACGATGACTAGGCGCATTTAAACTAGAAATTTAGTTTTTTAAACTATTGATAAGAGATTCTAAAGGAAATGTAAGTCCGATATACGTTTCAGCCACTCGATCAATATACGGCAATCAGACTTTGACGTTCCTAGTATAGCAAGGTCAGCAACATAGGCAAAACTTTTCAGTTTGCAATCATTCTTGTATCAGCTTGGGGCCATTTTAAATTATGAATCAAGTGAAAGTAGATGTTGGCAAGTACAACCACATCCAAGTGTATTTAGTAACTTTTAAATGGGCTTTTTGCAAAAATTCGGTATATGCATATTCAGTGTTATTAAAGTGGAATTATGACTTTTAAGACTTATAAATAAAAGATTCAAATGATACTCCAAAAGTTTCTTCATAAAAAATACTTTTAATATATCTTTTCACTGGAAAGTACCACTTTGAGAAAGTCTGTTAAGGTGATTCCAATATTATCTGTAATAATCAGCTTTTTTACTTACTACTACGTGGAATCTTTATGGGTTTTGAGAAAAGCATTTTTATGCTTACACAAAGGTTGTATACGTGTATAAATATTACAAGTCCATTAACCAGATTTTATCCAAAACAAAAATTAATGCATTATTTACCAGGAGCTGTTATTTTGTCGCATATGTGCGTGTCTTGTTTGCCCAAAGCTTTTTATCATTTCAATGTCATATTTCGAGCTGAAATAGTATTTGCAGCAGTTGACTCATTCCAGCGATTTTTTCCAGTTTATACCAAAGGGAGGTTGATGTTCATTTGCGTGTTTACATGCTATGCGCCAAGAGCATTGTTTAGGACATAAAATACCGGATTTGTTTGCAGAATATATTTTATCAGTAAGCTTTACAGAAAGGCACGCCCAATGTACCGCAATTGGATTTCGTGAAGACGTGACATCCGTCTAGCACGCGTATAGTTTTCATATTTTGAAAAAATATTTTTCCGCATGCTTGCAATTAACAAAAGCGCGGCATAATGGTTTCTGTCTTTTATAGATTATTAAGTATGTATGAACAGGGACATAAATTATTGAGTATATTTTACTGATTAAATTACACATGATTGCACTCAAGTTATTCTATGCTGCTACAAGCATATGGGCCTTCATCAAATAATATGATAATTGTGAAATTAGATAGCAGCTCAAAAGCAAAATAAAATTATAGTCGAAAATTAGCCTTCCTTTATCGCTGAAATTTTCCTTTTACTTCATTGAATGCGGTTTTCCAGAAATTGCTCTGCCATTTCAAGTGAGTATATGCGCATAAATAACCATTTTAGTTATTAGATCTTTTTATGGTCTATATATAATTGTGCCTTTTAAAAGCCCGTAGTTCTTATACAAAACTAGGCCAATATTGTTGTGTAATAATAGTAAGTATGTAGTTTTAATAATACCAGCACTAAAACTTACATCATGATTAGCAGGCGTGACTACCTTGTAAAAATGGTCTGAATTTATAATAACTACTGCTCTTTTAATCCCAACAAGGTATAAATTATTTCTACTGTGTATTTGTGTAGGAAATTCTGTGATTCTGCAGGGTACTGACGAATTGATTTAATTATAGTTGATTTTTCTATGACCATACTACTAAAAGGCAAATATATCGATAAGTTGCGTCCGAATATTACAACTGTGCAGCATAATGTTTATTTCGATATCAGTTTTGCATTCCTATCAGATTCATGATCGCGTGCATGGATAATAGACATGTATGAACATAACTAATATGTTATCGGTAAAAAATAAGAATGCTATTTAGGTTAAAGTGGGCATATTAAAAGCAAGCTTTCAGTTTAATGGTTTTGGGAGACAAGAAAAGCAATTTCATAAAAATATATTATTGATTTCTGAAGGAAATCATACTCATAAAGACTTCACAATAAGTGTTTTCGGATATTTCGGACTGGTCATAAGCTAGGCAAATGGCTGTAAGCGCTTGTTTTTTAAGGATCGAATAAACACTTTTTTTTTCGTTTCTGAAATCTGAGAATAACAATATTTATTTCAATGCACGGGCTTAACATATATACCCAACGGAAAAATACAAAACATTGTTTAGGTCGTACCAGTGCTACTTTAGAGCAATTCTCTGAAATGGAAAACGATTTCTAAGAAAAAAAGATGTATCATTTGTAAAACATCTGCACGTTATATACTTTAAAATGATTTTATATGAAATGTACAAGCACATGTATGTAGATTAGCGCATTAGCCATGCATAACTATTGCACTATTTACAATATTATTGTTATTTTTTTTGTTTTGAAATGCAATCGTACTCCTTTTGCTTGTACATCGATCAGCGAATTTGGTTTACAACTCGTATTATTTCCTACAATTCTTATGCAGTGAGCAATAACAGGCTGATTGCTGAAGTTTTAATGGTGAAAATATGAAAATAATTCGTGAAAACTACACCATGGAATAACTGTTAACCACCGACCAGTTTATGATGGAGCCTATTGACTAATTATGTTTTTTTAAATATATAAATTATAAATTGTTATTAACCTAATGTCTTATTCTTGAAAAATAATATTCCAATTAATATTTGTTAGCCCAAATTTGGCAGTGTGTCAAATTTCGTTAGATTATTGGATAATTTAAAATACAAAAATCTCTGTTAACCCAGCTATTCACATTTGAAATTTTTATATTTCAAATAAAGACCTGCAGCTATCCTGATGGGTGATATATGGACCATAAAGTTTATTACAATTCTCCAAATGCCAAGCCGAGCCCATACCCTTCTAATAAGTTGATCATAAACTTAAATCTTACGCTCTACTTAAAGTAATAAGTGTGGTGTAAGCCCATCGTGCTTCTAATGAGTCGCTGGTGAAGCCCTTAAATCATGCGGGCTTTATGCAAAATGCAAATATATTAGTACGACAAAATATTAAGATTTTCAGAAAGCGAGGCTTTTAAGTTGGCATCTTCTAAAAATCTTCTCCATATTTTATTCAGCGGTTGGGAATAAAGTATTCATGCGCTCGCTCGCTCATCTTTGAATAGCTTTAATTTTCTTTCGTGTCAGATCAATTTTCTTATCAACTTTTAAGGCGTAATCCTACTTTGTATCTTGCTGCCGCCGCTTTTTAATTGATTGAGTGGATTAAGGAGCGAAAAAACACTCGGAATTAAATTGAACTGATGTTCTTTTGTGAATGTTATTGGAAATCCTCCGAGAGGATTTGCAATTACTTCAATGAATTTTAGATCTACTTGCCTCATGGAGAGCATTTCGAGCCTGTTGTCAAGTGAAAATAAATAAAAATGTGTTCTAAGGTGAGATTAAATACCCACAATGCACTTGATAGCCAGCTTCACAGCATCCACAATTTTCGAAAAAAAGAAAAAAAACATGCCAACTGCGATGAAATTTCTAGAAACAAATTATTGGCAGGGAGAATATGCCAGCAGACAAAACAATCCCACCCGCCCTATTTTAAAGCCATGCAATAGCTAAAACCATGCACATATCATCCTTTAATGTCTTAAAATGATAGGATATCCACTTGCATTACAATTTCTAGTCAAGAAACATTTATGATTTGTCTGCTTGAGAGGAGAAACTGATCTGTAAAGTACACCTATCAAATCCTTATCCTTTAATCCATGAAACTTGTTCGTAAACTTTTGTAAAAAGCTCAAAATTGTATGATACTATATCTAAATTGATATTTAAAACATATGTTCGTAATATGAACGCATTATAAAATGACCTTGTACTTGCATGACCTGTGTTATTTGAAATGTGTAACCTACTCTTCTCATCACATAAAATTCCCACGACCTTTACTTCATTTCAAAGGAGTGTTTGTGGTCCGTGGGTCCTGTACCCTCGTTTCAGCGTTAAAATTTATCAGTTTCTGGAAGAGTGGATTGCGTATATGGCAAGTCATCAATTGAATTCTGTCACGCCTCTCCAAATTGCATCCGAGTGTTTACGTTCCGCCCGATGGTCAATTTTGCAACCTCGGAATTTGTATTCAAATTTAAGCCTTGTTGACCAGGGCTATATGCGAACGATTCATCAGGGCGCAAAATCGCACTAGAGGATTCAATACGCCTGCGGAAAAGGATAATGTATGTAGAGGAGGTGGTCTCCGTGGCGTATGCAGAAATGGCATTGACCAGTTGACGAAATGAATTCCTGTATATATATCGCTCCTAAGAGTACTGAACTGCATTTTATGGTGCAACGAGGAATATTTAGCATGCAACTCGTGGATGAGTTTCTATGGGGTTCCAGATGATGGCGTTTCAGGCCTACTTGAACACGGTTCTGAATGGGGAGATATTTTTTATTTGCTAGGAAAACACTAAAACCAGATATAAAAAAGGAAAGTTTATTAAAGGGAAGGGAAAGAATGCAGTCACACAAACGAAATTTCGGTGAAAGTTGGTCTATAAAGTTGCTGCTGCCATTCTTAAAACACTGAAGAAGAATTTCCCTTAGGCTTATTTTTGCCTACGTGGATGGCAATCTCATCTTTTTATGGATTCTTCATATTCACTTAAAGTGCACTAGAACATGTATGTTCATTACAAATAAATGGATGAATAATGTGTATAGTCATGTAAAAGAGCATTTTGTGGCTTTACATATTTTCTTACATGTACTGTTGATATATTTTCACCGATATCGATTAACTTTCTTACATACGTTCAATGGCTGCTTGTATCTTCGTTACTATGTTAAAACTTAAATATTTTCTATTTATTTGATATTTTTCCGATGTAATGAAAAAAGAGACATACTTTATAAAGACATTGTTGATGCACAAGATAAAAGCTTATAGGGTTTATGCCGCAAAAAAACTCCTTTTCCATGACTAAAATTGTTATAACGAATTCCTATTTTATTTTTTCTTATCATTTTTCTTAAGAAATTTCCAAACTTGTTACATTCAGCGAGATATATTTCTGTAGTTTTTTAGGGTTGTTCAGCAGTGTTATAAGGTGGGAGACAAAGTTCTAAAAGCAAGTATAAATCGACTTGCGTTAACTGTAAATCAATAGAAACTGGTGTGAAATTTTTATATACCGGCATGTTTTGTCATCTGATACTTGCATTTTTCGTGCGTTTTAAATTATGTCGGATTTGCTAAATTCTCCATCAACAGAAACAGGTTTTTTACATCAATTTATAATGCCAAGTATTTGTTCAGCTCTGAGTAATTCAAATATATCATTCTCACCTCAATTTGTAAGAGGCAACCGTAAACGATATAACAAAGTCAGCCACGAAAATCATCAATCATTTCCGAAGTTATATGTAGGAGAATTATTTAAATATACTGTAATTTTTTGTGTAAATAAGTATGTACGTACATGATGTGTATTTACTGAGTGAAAAAAGAATACTGCATTGTTTTATAGAAAAATATACAGTAGCACCAAAGGGAAATAAGAATTGTCAAAAACTGTTAACGTTCATGGCGAAATTATTGATTGGCTATGTATGCACGACATATTCTAATTTTAAGATAAGTTAACGTCAATCAATAGTTGAACTAGAGGACCTGCAACTAGTGGTCTGCGTGGTTATATTTTATTCAGCGCTTAAATGTATGCTGACCTTGCATATATTATTGCAACGCATTCATGTCGTGCTTTCATTCGTGCCCAAATGATGGTATTAAAGTGCATACATTTCATTAAGCTTTATTTAATGCAAAGTGAAAAATGGCAGGAAGCCAAATATTAATTATGCCTTTCTAATAATCAATAACAAGGTGGTTGAGTAGACCTTTATCGGGGAACACTTTCAGGAAGTTTCATGAGGATTTCAAGCACGCTTTAGTGACAAAAGACAATGGGGCACTTAAAGCAGTGTTCAAATTTAATATTCAATTTGAACCGTTTTATTTACTCAGTGAATGTCCACTGTTTCTTTGCCTCAAATGGCTACTTATGTCGCTGAGCATCTCGAATGCATTTTGCGGCAAGTGAGATACAGTAGACGAACAAACCTCTTTACTGTAAATTGTTAACTCTTCTAAACATATAGTGACATAAACTCAAGCATTAATACCCATTTTACAGAATTAACATTAACAAGTACACATTCGGTAGAAAGCTGACGGCATACTTTGCATTCTATAGATGCACTTTTGCTATGCGGATGTCCAGCTGAATTATATGTTATATACCTACAGTGGATGTTGCCTGTTATGACAACCTTGGCGACAGAGGTTTAAAGGGAATTTGAGTTTAATTTTCTGAAGGACTTTATGGTATTATCAATGGATACTAATTTAATAGTCAATTATGTAATGGCCATGGTAAAATCTACCAAAAATTGTATAGCTTAATGGCAAGAATTATTTATTTATTTTTATTTTTAAATGTACATTTTTTAGATTTCACGTTGTATTGCTAGGCTTTTTGGCTGTCTAAGGCAGTTATATACATATATATATATATATGTATATATATGAATCACTGAGAAGGAGGGAATGTTTTTTGGCTTTTTCATAGCTATTTTACATAAATGTAATACGAAGTATTGAATTTTTTCATCGATATTCCATGTGACGCTTTAGTTGCTGTGCCACAAGGAAATTACGCAAAATACAAAGTGTTTTGCTTTCGTAAGCATTTCTTTAACACCTGTTGACGTATTGACATTTAAGAGTGGCATGTGCCCTACATGGCTACCAAAAACGACATTAATGGATATTTTAAATTTTGCAAGATGTCAGCGTTCAAAGCAATCTGAAATTGAAGTGACAATTCTTAGTATTTACCTATACTTTCCAGCTTCATGCCGTACCCACATCAACAGTAAACACGAAAAGTTGTGTCACAATAGTTCATTGCGAAGTTTTTTGCCTTAGGCAAACATGAGGGTATACCACTGCATTTATCTTAGTCACCGAGATATGGGATTCGTTTGGTATCTTCAAGAGATTTATAATACAATGTTTAAGGTATAAATATGACCTAGTAGTTTCAAAAAATAGTGGTGCCCGTATGATCCTCATTAATTATCACACACGTCATATAACAAGTTACAGTACAATCAGTCTACATAGACATCATTTAGAATAATGCACTAGGTAACCTACAAACGTCATCAATAACACTGGATGTTTTTTTGTAATTTCATCTGAGGTGATGACATTTGAAAATATGGGATATTGTTATGTATTATCTAATAAACATGGCTGTGAAATATTAATTACTGATCTCCAATTATTTTTTCATATCCTATTTTCTTGTTCTTGAGGTTTATGATTAAATGATGTTTTAACATAAAAAATATTTAAAACATAATATAAAATATTTCCTTACAGCAGGCATATTGTATTTTCAAAAAATATATAACGAAGAATTAAACTGCTTCTTTTTATGGAAAAATGCACATCAACATCTAATAATTATCTTATAAATTTTTCATAACAAATATTTTCCAATATTACAATTTATTTAATTTTGCCTAAAATTAATTTCTGGTGAATACAAGCGAATGATTAAATTAATACGAAGTAATTGGCCAAACCCGTGAAACTCATATCTGTTCATTCGCATGAATAGCAATTAATCTCTTTATGCTATTTGGTAAGCCGTGACGTGTTCTAGCAAATGTCTATAAGAGATGTTAACTGATATTTTTGCCAAAGAGAGGCGAAAAAACATTTCATGCACCATTGATTATTATTATCACTTAGTTTCTAAGGGAAATAGTGAATGCTAATCTTTCAAATGTTATTACTTTATGTCTGAGTGACTGGCATTAATAGATTGGAAATATTTAAGAAGTTTATATTGAGTATAATGCGATTCTGATGATTTGCTCAAAAATGTTCTCTGCATGGTTAATATATGCCGTTTCGTTTCTATCCAAGAAAAAATTAAATTAAACATCCTTACACGATATAATGCCAAAACGCATGCACTTGTAAAACAAGCAATGTACTTAGCACATCTTGTATCGCAAAATATTTTTGCTACTTTTTTATTTATTCGTGTAAATTAGTGACTTGTTTTCTTGTAAATTGTTTTTTTTGCAAAAGAGTTTGATGAATAAGTTATTTTTTGTGCATGACTTTAATATATGTCAGGTTATGTTACGCACGTTATTTAACTTTCTTAAAGATGGTACGGCAAATATCGCAAGTCAGAAAGCCGATATGAAAAGTGAATGGTTTATAAATTATTTCTCGCGAATTTGTCAGTCGTTCGGTCAAAATCATTAACATGAATTGTTAATTGGAAAACTGTTTTATAGCTACGCGGTTGATGGAACTACTGTCTTCAATTAATGTCTAGCTCGGAAAGAAAAACCATTAATAACGAATAAGATTTGAACCATACGTCGCAATTTATAATATTCCAGGAAAGCTATAAGGGAAACTAGAAGATAACAAGGTAGCAGCCATTTGTCTTTCATCTCAAACCGAATTTAATAATGAACGCCTTTTTATTTTTCTATCCGCAATCTGCAACAGTAATTTGCATCGTCCAATTAGACTCGTATTACATGAAATGAAACTACAAAACCGCCCCACAAGAGATCACTCGTGCTATTAATTACAATAATGCATGCCGTTGTGACCAATATACAATAGCTATTGTCAGGTACGTGCTTTAGTGCAAACTGGACAATTAGTCTTAATTTATATAAAACCATGTTGCTAACTCTTTTATAACAAACAAAGCCATCTGGGATTGCATACTCGATATGAGACTGGAGAATGTTTTTTTATTATTAACTGTGGTATTTTTTTCGCTGCATTCAATTAACTTGGTAAGTATGTTAGTTCAAGTCTTGAACATGATTACTTTTTAATAACATGCTATGTTCTTGCAGTGATTTAGAAAGTAATGTAAGCAGATTAGTATAATTGGTATGGATTAAAAATTTAGTAATTTATGTAAAAACTTCGAGACTGTTTATTGAAAAATGCCTTTTTTCAATATAGCGCTGTCTTTTAATAATGATAGGTTTGCTTATAATACATTGGCTTCATAATAAAGATAGCAGAAGTGAAATGCACTTGAAAGTAGAAATTTATTATTAAGGAAATTACGAATTTCTAGTGTTCGTATAATAATTGTTTATATACTTGTAAACACAGGCCTGGATTAAGTTCTCAGACTATACATATTATGTTTGATATTCAGCTTAAGGCGTTTGTGCTGCATTAGAAAACCACAAAATAGATAATTAATATATTTATATTATAAAAGTGTAGACAACGTGAATCTCATATCCAGAACAGCATTTCTGGGAAGCAGCTGAGGGGTATTATAAAAGAGATATCCTGTTTGCAGTAGAATGACAGTTACGAAATCTCTACACTGCGTGTAGACTTTGTAAAAAAATAAAAGCATATTGCAGTTATGAACGATCATGTGTGTTCTGTGATGTATGTTCTTGGCTGGATTTTGTATCAGTCTCTCAATCCGATTTAAAATCTTTCGTTCTGTATAATCCCAAATATGAAACTTGGGCCAGACTTAATAATCCCCTATTAAGTGCAGACAAAAACAATATAGTGCTTGGCTATGAACTTACAATGCGTTGTTTTTCTGGGTATTCATTAAAAAAAATATTCGCTAAAATTCAAAATGTATTAAGGGAACAAATTAAACCTACTGCATAATTAAACTGTACATAATGAGATTTTGATTTTAATTCATTAAAAAAAATGTTTTCGCTCGCTTTTAAAATGTTTTTTATTTTTACAAACCTTCAGCCTAACCTAAAAAGAAATTAATTATAATAATGGGAAAAGTATTTAAAAAATCTTAAATTTGCTTTAATTGAGAGTGCCGAGGTCAAAGACAGTTTGAACAGTTTGAAATGTTTTGAATGTTCGTTACTCCATAGCAACCTGTAAACAACCCCCTACAAACAATGCAATTATCCAACAAATCCATTGCCTCCAAATATATACTTCCAAGGACATACCACTGATATTCATTAAATTAACCCTGTTATAACCCTTACCTTCCTCCATGACTCCAAGCTGCTCCCCTCACTGTAGCCATGTATGTACACACTGTCCAACCATCTTGCACAACTCCCTATATCCTATGGCTAGGCCTCCTGTAATGGCTAACTTAAGGTGCTCTTCGGGGCTGGGGCCTAGCCTACCTTACTAACCCCCCTAACTCTACCCAAGGGGATCATCCCTATCAGTGTCTGGGCTCTCTATGGCCTCAGCAGTCTTTGAGCCCTAAAACCTTACCAAACAAACAACAAACAAACAACAAACCCTGTTATTTTCAATTTATTCTCGCTGTACATGAATCCTAACTTGGTTAAAAAGAGAAGAAGCAGTGAATCGAAAAAGTTCTTGCATGAGAATCGTCATAAACAAAAAAAATGTAGATTCAATTCCATACATTGGAAATTTTTGACAGGTCACAAACTGCAAAACAAAAACTACCAATACGCGAAACATTTGAAGGAAGTAATGTAACCATTTCTTAAAACTTCAGCGAATTGTTGTTGTTTTTCTTCAAGTTGTTGAGTAATACTGCGTTTACATGAGCACTGAAAGTACTTTAATTTGAGATTAATAAACGTACCTTAAACCAAGTCTAAAAGTAGTTGCGTTTACATGACACAAAAATTGTTATTATTGTCGAATCACTTTTAGCTTTAACCAGAAAAAGGAATTAGGAAGTGGTCATATGTCGTCTG
>JAQGBW010000498.1:0-40245 GCA_034698625.1 Julus scanicus | reverse complement strand
AACAATCAACACGGGACCTCGGTTTAAACTCTCATCCGAAAGAGCCGCCACTTAGGGAATTTCTCCCATCCGTAAAATTTCCCACCGACCTCGACCTGGGAGCGATTTATCGCGTATACACATGTGACAATTTTAAAGGGATGCATTCGGCCATTTCCGCTAAGTTCAAAGGCCCAAAAACGTGTTTTTGCATATCAAGTAACGTTTTGAAAATCGGTTTCAGGTGACAACATTTTTGCCAAGTTTTAGAAGTCCTACAGGATACGATGTTGAAAGTATAATGTTTTACTGTCACGCTTTATGGGTTAAATCTTGTTCGCATTTGTCTAGATTTCAAAGGGCCTTAAGCGTTAGGCTTAAATATACGAGTTTGCAAGTACGCGGCATGTCGTGTCAAAATAAATGAAAAACTTACAAAACCTATATTATCATTTACTGTTTATTAAATTTACATGAAATATATACACGAAATAAACATAACAACGTAAACAAATCACCGTTTATCGCGCATGCGCGTAAAGTTATAAAAAGGACTTAAAATTTAACGAAAAGTATATTTTGGCAATATAGTGTTTTAAAACATCCTAAATTTAGAATTTTACCAACGAATTTAGAAAAAAAGTGGCACAGTATGATAATTATACTACATATACAAAATTCCACATCCGCATGTACATCATGGGCCTAATTTTCGATTAATTTTTTCATATAATAAATCATTGTAATTTTCATAAAACAATATTTGAAACTATAACAACCAACGATTTTTAATTGTTACACAATCAGGTGCTAGAAAGAATATTTTATAGGCAAATTTTATAGGTCAAGTTTCCTAAACCAGGAAAACGGGCATAGAGACCTTTAATAACTAAGTATCAACAAATTTTCAAACATTATAGAGCCTTCTGATTTGTGACTAAAATTCAGAACATTTTCAATATGGAAACGTTATACTCTTTTTGTATAATATGGTGTCCATTGCTCACCATGTGCTCAAGGGATAATCCCTAATAATGTAATGTTATTTAATAATAATTTGGTATATGTAAAAATTCTAAACCGAATTAATTCTTATACTTGTACTTATAAAAATTCGTATAGGCCGAAAAGTTGTGCAACAATTAGATTTTGGTTGTTATATAATGAAGTTTCGCTATTTCTATAATTATAATTAAACCACAACCACTTGAAAATACCAAAAATGTTTGTTATAACCACATCACAAATTTAAAATACATATAAGCCAATAAAAAAGGAAGACTGTAAATGCATGGATTGTAAACCATTATTTGTATGGTCAAGTATACATACAGGAACGTTTATTATGCATTATCAATATATCTAGAAGCCCTTTTTGAAAAGTATGCAATAATTTAAGAAATTTTATAATGCATGCTGCGTTATTTTAAATGAAATCATTTAATTCACAAAATTCATATGTAGTTTTAAAATTTGATCGATTACTGCAAATAATGCATAATTTATAATTTTTAGTTTAAAAAGAAACTTATAACAGATTTGATCGATTACTGCAAATAATGCATAATATATAATTTTTAGTTTAAAAAGAAACTTATAACAGAAATATATTCCTTGTCTATGCAATGACTTCTCTGGCAAGGGCCTCATACTTTAATAAACTAAACTTTAATACATTTTTGATCTAATACACATGCTAAAAGTTGTTTAACGCCAAAACTTTCATTTTTACGCGGTGTTTTAAAAACAAAAGTGCAAAATATAAAATCGTTTATAATATAATTTTTGAATATTTTAAAATACTTTTAATATTTTCATAAATTTGTAATTGGTTGACATATTTCAAAAATAATAATAGAACGAGAAAATGGTTAGTTTTTAAGTTATGAAATTCGAACATCGCATTTTTTGCGTTCTTACTGCAATTTAACTCAACTTTTTAAACCAAAACAACTTGAGAACATGCCAAATTTTTACAAAAATGGGAGTTT
The DNA here is from genome assembly GCA_034698625.1 of Julus scanicus. Classification (NCBI taxonomy): domain Eukaryota; kingdom Metazoa; phylum Arthropoda; class Diplopoda; order Julida; family Julidae; genus Julus; species Julus scanicus. The sequence goes on along the minus strand of JAQGBW010000498.1, from coordinate 38,275 downwards.
CTAGGCCAATAATTCCAAATTGGGGAATCTATTAAACCAAAACTAATGTTATCATTATGGAATCCCCTTAATAAGCCTATTTCCTTTAAAATGATATTTTTCTTTAAAAATTAAGAATTTTAAACCAACTATTTTATGGGACCCTCGCATGAATTCCGTTATTAAAAAAAAGCGTTTAAGTGATTATTTTGTCAAGAAAATATTGCCAAAAATGGATTTGAATACGAATTTTCTCGGCTGCAGATACAAGTACTGGTAAACACGATATGAAAACATATATAACATTTGATAGAACATCATGCAGTGACGTAGTTCGCATATACTAGGAGTGTGAGGTTATTTGGGATATTATCACACTCCAAGCACAGGCTACTGACCTTTTCTCCGAGATTTTTTTGGTCTTATTCTCATTTCGGGCATAATGAGCGCGAAAAAACACCACGCCAAACAAGATGGCGGCGGAGCAATTTGCGTGACGTCACGACACTACATCACCACGGCGAGTATATAAAGTAAACATTCCAGGACTCGAAAAGGCAGACTCCTCGTCGTGTTTTTTTTTTATCACCTCCGTTCGTCACAAAAGCAACACGCTCCAAGATGGCTACCTCGGGCACAACCCATATCGAATTTATTTCTTCATCATTGTTGTTGATGCCGTTGTTGTTGTTGTTGAAGTACGAGGACACAAATATGGCTTCCTACTAAAAGTAAAAACGATGTCGCGAATGAAGATTTGTACGCGATCAACGCTAATTATCGCTGGAACGCGTGCTTCGCGAAAATGCGCTAAATTCAGCAAAAATCAATGAACTTCTTTGCCAATGGGAAGACAAGCAAGTGGTAACACTCGACCTTATTTCCCCCATGAAAAAATTTTTTTTCTCTCCCTCCTATTTTGGAATAATCCACTTTGACTGGCTTTGTTGAGCTACCCTCAATTACAAGGTGCCTGCCTCTGGTGGACTCACGATGGCATCCCCTCCACACACAAAAAAAAACCAAAAACCAGGGTTGAAATTTTCGGTTTTCTATGCCAATCAACATGCCTTCCTTGGAGACTTGCAGACTTGAACAAATTGTACTCATCATGAGTAGGAGTACTGCTGATGATAACTATGGGATCATGCTCTATATATAGTATAAGTAGAGTACATGTAACTAGTAGTCATCATATGAAATGAGTAATCAAACTTGGGAAAATTGTACATTGTAACTAGTAGTCATCATATAAAATGGGTAGTCAGACTTCAGTAAATTGTACTCGATCATGAGTAGGAGTACTGAGTTTGATTACATTTACAGTGGTTTAAGTAGTCCATGATGTAACTAACTATAGTAGTCATCATATGAAATGAGTAATCAGACTTGGGCCAATTGTTCTCATGAGTAGGAGTACTGAATTTGATTACAGTGGAATCATACTCTGTAGTTTAAGTAGAGTACATGTAACTAGTAGTCATCATGAAATGAGTAATCAGACTTGGACCAATTCTACTCATGAGTAGGAGTATTGATTACGATTACAATGGAATCATACTCTATAGTAACAAGTACTGTAGAGTACATGTAATCAGTAATCATAATATGAGTAATCAAACTTGTGGAAATTGTACTCATATGTGAGAGAACTGATTACAATTATAGTGGAATCGTACTCTATATTACAAGTAGAGTACACGTAATAAGTAATCGTATTAAATGAGTAATCAGACTTGGGCAATTTGTACTCATGAGTATAGGAGTACTGATTAGATCGAGATCACGAATATAGTGGAATCATGCTGTATATTATATAAGCAGAGTACATGTACAGATAATCAGTAGTTGATGCATATGACATGAGTAATCAAATTTGTACGGGAAAATTGTACTCATGAGTCATGAGCATGAGTACTGATTACGATTACAGTGGAATCATGCGCTAACAAGTAGAGTCCAAGTAATCAGTATTCATGTGAAATGAGTTATGTTTCGGTGTGGATGGAATCACGTGACTTTCTAATTATTAAATTAATAGAACCTGGATTCCTGGAAACATTTTTTCTTGTTGCATTAACACAATAAATTAAAAATCACGTGATTTGACTTTACGTAAAATCCATAATATCGATTTGTATGACGCCATATAAAAACTGTTGTTCTGCAATTTTTTAAACCGTTAAGGTGTGAAACACACAAAAAACTCAAAACAAATTAATCATTTGTACAAAACACTTGTTCAAAAACATCCTGGTGTCTATTTAAAAGCCATCAATTTCGCAAACACTATCTGCATGATGACACCTTTCTGGATGCAAGTGCTGCCTTTGAAATGGACATAAAATCAATATCAGCGATGACAAAATTTCCAAAGCAAATCATCATTTTCCACGTCTATTTAAATAATATTTAAAAAATAGATGTGAAAAGAAAAAAATACTCCCAGATAGCGTATATTACAGAATTACTACAAACTTATTTCTGAATTTTGGAGATAAGTAACACCATGTTTAGTGCAGGGAAAACGAAGAACCGAAGTGCAATCTTGAAGCTAAATATAATAAAATGAAACTAATTTTAATAACACATCCTTGAATTTTATTATATTAGAAAATGAAATTGCCTACGCGATTTAAAAGACCTTTGTTGTACATGGGTTATTTGAAAATTCACATCTACATAGTGAAGCCCACATAGGGGCATTTTAAAGGGGTTTTGACAGGGTTGGGTCAAGGTTTCAAAACTTATCTTAAAATTTAAATTTTACAAGTTTTAGTATATTAGACTGAAAGAACCTGTTCTGTTATGTTCCTGCTTTAAGTAATTAAAATTAGAAATAATAATTGTTCTCAGCTTTTAAGCAATTATGAAATTAAATGGTTGTGTTGTAATGCTAAAGCAAACTTTGAAACAATGAATACATCAACATGTTGCTGAATGCTAGGGTGTATCCACCAAAAGTTTACAAAATAATGGACCACACTAAAATGATCATCATCACCCAGAAAAATGAAATCGAATATTCACTTTGATATGAAGGCACTAGGGCCCTAGGTGACACTTGTCCATCTGCTACTGGTTATGAAGTGCAAAGCACTTTAATTAATTCAATAAAAACCAAGATTATTAGCATAAATTTCGTTATCAAGCATCTTTCAGCCCAAAGTTATTAAAAAAAAAGCAGTCAACAGCACCCTGTATTCCCAGGCGGTCACCCATCCAGGTACTGACAGGGCCCGACGTCGCTTAACTTCGGGGATCGGACGAGAACCAGTGTTTTCAACGTGGTATGGCCGTTGACAAGAGAACAGCTTAAAAGTGTGGTGTTATGATCTTCTGGAAGAAAAAAAAAAAGTTTGCTCAAACATTACAGTAGTCAAACTTTTATTCATTTATTTGTTTCCGCAAACTCAGAGACCCGGCTTTAGTACACACAAACAGGAAACAGAAACAGGGTTTCGTAAATATGTTTACGGTATGTGGATGCTCACCATATTTCTGCAACCAAGTTTCAGCAAATTTTTGGCCAAAAATATGTTTTCCTAAAACATTTTGGTGATCACTCAAGAAGCGGTAAAGAATAAAAGAAACATTGTTTGCTGGTCAAGGCGCTCCTACCAAGACCTGTATACCATGACGTAGAGCATTGGCCCAATGTGCCCCACTTGCTTTCAAGAGCAGGGGCCAGTTTTTGGCCGTTTCGAAATGCATTTTTTGATGTGGACAGCTATATTTGGACAAACCTGTTTATGGAAATATATGTTCACAAAACCACGTTTCGACAACATTTTTGTTTGTTTGCATAAACTGTTTCTGTTTCGTGTTTTCTATAGTGTGTACTAAGCATGAGAGAGTATGTGTGCAGTTATGTTGGATGAAAGTATATATGAACTGGCACCATGTTAACAAATTTCAAAACCAAATTCAGCCATGACAGTGACTAAAAACTTCAAAGTACTGGATAAGTCGTTTATTGATTAAATTACAATTTCGCAATTTAAAAACATAAAAATGTGATATGTACATGCAACAATTTCTATGAAACTTTGAAAAGAAAAATATTTTTAGCATAATGTTGAGAACATGTTATAACTTTAAACAAAACTTGAAATTTGACCCATGAGAATGATGTAACATCCACTTGAGAACACTCAAGAGAAGTATGACTTGGACATGCAGTTAGCGGGTTGTAATGTTTAATCAGCAACATAATCACTGATAGGCTAACCGGATATTGATGCAACCAGCCATAAATAAGCCTTCCTGCTTCATTATTTCCCCGTTGTAGTGGGCTGAATGTCGCATTAATTTGTTTGTGTATAATAAAACGTTTTTGATGCATTGTGGGCATACGTTTGCTTATTATCATGGACCTTCCCAAGAAGTGTATGACTCATGTACGGGTCAGCCATTGCATTATTATTTACAATTTGTACGTTTTTAGTTCCTGTTTTTTTCCTCTCCTACAGTTGATATTCATCCAGGTCTCTCGGGTCACTCCCACCTAAAAATTCCTAGAAATTGCGAGGACCTCACCCAGCATTTGTTATTTTAGACCATGCAAAAGTCCCTACATATAAGCAGCAATTTACATGTATGCTGTTATTTTCAGATAGCTATAGTTTGTATCACCATAAATATGTCACAAAAATGAAAAACTGGGAAAAATGAGAAAATAAAATAAGGTCAGAGGAAAACGTATATTATATTTGTTGAAAAAGCCTTCCCGGAAACACTTGTTGTTGACAAAATAAAACATGATTTTATCAAAATAAAAAGTTTCCCATTTTTAATATTTTGGAACTTGTAGTTTTAAGCGTTTGTACAATCAGGTACATGGATATATATCCTGAAATTCAAGTTTAAGATATCATTGTTAAAAATTGCTTCAGAATTAAGGTGCTTTTGAGAAAGTAACATTGTCATGTCATGTGATTTGGATACGAAACTCGTGAGTAAGATCTATATAGAACATGTTCTAGCAATGTGTATAGAATTTAAACTTGAAAAGTAATGCTGCCAGTGACCCAGTATGTTCATCAGCACCTTTTAATGCAGATTTCAGGAAATATTTTCAAGAAAATTGGTTTTTCGTTTTGGAGGTTATGTAACACATTTTTTTATTATTTATCCATAGTTATTTTTAACACTGTATTCTGCTGTTTTCACCCAATGCAAAACAGAATTTGTTGTAAACTTAATCTATAATACGCATATTATATTTGTTGAAAAAGCCTTCCCGGAAACACTTGTTGTTGACAAAATAAAACATGATTTTATCTAAATAAAAAGTTTCCCATTTTTATTGTTTTGGAACTTGTAGTTTTAAGCGTTTGTGCAGTCAGTTACATAAATATATTCTGAAATTCAAGTTTAAGATATCATTGTTAAAAAATACCTTAGAATTAAGGTGTTTTTGAGAAAGTAACATTGTCATGTCATGCAATTTGGATACGAAACCCGTGAATAAGATCTATATAGAACATGTTCTAGCAGTGTGTATAGAATTTTAACATAACAAGCAATGCTGCCAGTGACCCAATATGTTCATCAGCACCTTTTAATGCAGATTTCAGGAAATATTTTCAAGAAAATTGGCCTTTCGTTTTGAAGTTATGTAACAAATTTTCCATTATTTATCCATTATTAGTTATTTTTAACACTGTATTCTCCTGTATTCACACAATATGCAAAACAGAATTTAGTGTAAACTTAATAAACCTACAAGCATATGGATTCCAAGTCCCAACAATCTGTTCTAGGCCTAAATGTTTTAGTGACTCAACTGTATCCAGACACTAATTTTAAAAAAAACCAAGGCAAACATATGGGTCACCTCCAGACTCCACAAATTAAAGACTCCCAGCAGAGTAGACTCAGTAGAGCAAGGAGTTTTTCCCTTGATACGCCCACATCTTTCTTATTTTCTTTTTTTTCTACAGCTGACCAACATCACCACCACCTTCCACCTGATAATGGGGCCTTCCCTGTCCCTGGGGCTACAATGTAGCCTACATGTTTACTTCATTCATTCCAACGTGTACAGACTGCTGAGGTCCAGCGGTGCCTTCTTATATTCCCCACGGCTGCACTTCCCCACATAGCGTGCACCCCACAAATTCTGAAAATGAGGGGTAAAGGCCAGGAGGTGGGGAGGGAAGGACGACTAGGACAGCACTAGGGGGCGATATCTGCTATTCAGATCTCTCTAAGAAGGAGGCGCTTAATGGTAACAGGCAACTGATGAAGGGGGCGCTACTGAACAACAGAGCAAGTTCTAACCTGTTGACTACAACATTTTCATGAAATATATCAACACATCCTCTTAGCTCTTAGTGCAGTGGCCATTCAACAAAGACATCCCCGAAATTCCTACAAAAATTAGCCTTCCTCTACCCACTGTCCATATGGTGTCTATTTTAGCCCTCTTCCTTACCCCCTCCTCATGAACATCCTTATTTTTTGTTGTTGAAATTATGAATGGTGTCCAGTAATTTGTTGTAACATACAAAAAAATTGCCATTTTAAAATGTAGATCTAAATACCATCAGATGAAGACAATGTTATCAAAAATGCTGAAGATTGGTAATTCCACTCTATTAATTTTCTTGGATAGTTTTAATGGAGTGAAACAAGTGATATCAACTCTCGTTTTTTACTCAAAAATTTGAAAAATGAACATGGAAAACTAGGCAGGCCCCTCTATATAAAAAAAATGTCGAATCATTATTTTAATAGGTAAACTGGAGTGGAGGCCAGCCAATACACACTCTCTGGAGTTCATTAATCAATGCCAAACACCAGGCGCCAATTTACCTTGGCCTGAACGTCCCATTTCGTGGGCACACATAGTGTGGAATTCCATGGTTAAAAAAACTTTTGAAAAATCTTTTTGCAGGCTGCAGGGGAGCATTTGTGCAGCGTTAAGCATGCACGTAACGCTTGAGGAAGAAAATACTTTTTTTGAATTGTCATTGCTGCTGCTGATTCAAATTACAATTCAATCCTCTTGAAACTAGTGACAAATGGTTGGTGTGCTTGGTTGGTGAGGCGCTGCATGGCCCACCTTCCATCAGATTTCATGCAAATTACTGCAATTTGGACCCTCAAACAGCATATATGTCTGCACAATAAGAATGCCCAATTTCATAATTCAGGAGTTTACTGGTTAATGCACATGTTGTTGGGATGTCATGGTCAAGAGCATATGTACCAGATTATAATTTCAAGCCTTGCTATAATTATTATCACATCTTAAAAGTAAGAAATCCCTGCTATTTTACTAGAATATATAGGGATCACTAATTTTGCCACATTGCCATGGGGTTGTTTATTGTATTTTGTGTCATAAATATCACAGATCATATGAACTTTCGATATGCTCAATGAATGTTTTATAGTAAAAATATAGCAGGCATCCTCAAAATTGTAATATTCTCTATAGAAAATTTAATTATAGTTTTCACACATTTTGTGAAATATTTTAATAATTAGCAATACATACTTTTTATAGATCAACCAAGAGTTTCTTTGGAGAAATGATTTGTTTGTGGTATTTCTCTCCATTTAAAACAATAATATTGTGGGGTTATTTTACCCAAAAGTTGCTCCTGTAGATAAATGCTTTTTTTACCATATTATTGGCCATACAATAATATTTTCTTGGGTAATTAAGAGGTTCCTTTATAAAGAATTTCCAACTACAAACATGCTCGGAAAGGATTTTTTGAAAATTTGAAAAGTTGTCAAATGTTTTTTTCATATTGGAAAATTTCATTTAAGTAGAATTTGTTTAATAGCTTCTTGAAAATCATTAGGAATAACTTGCCTCAGGCGAAATTTTTTAATAAACCATTGTTGAAAACTTGTATTATATACGATTACTGCAATTTTATCTTGAAACCCATGTTACTGCTTCTTTGGCCAAAACTTACTATTGTTAAAGTAACTGTTATTTAGAATTTCAGAAAACCTGATATTTCGTTTGAGAACAGATTTTCAAAAAATTATGTTAGGGGCCATTTAATATAAGGACGTTCTCGAAATTCCTTCAAAAATGGGTTCTCCCCCTTTCCTATACCCACATTGTGTCCATTTTAGCCCAGATTTATTTCCCCCATCCACCCCCCCCCCCTCCTCCCTTCTCCCTCCCTCAATAGACGTCCTTAATTTTTGTTTGAAAAGCAAGGTACCCAAAAATTTGTTTGGAACATACAAAATTAAATTTCGAAAGCACTACTCGCAAACCAATTCCATGACATTTTTCCAGATTTTTCTGATAAATGGTAATTTCCTGACCTTAAAGGGAAATTCCAGCATAAAATTTTAGATTTTAAAAATTCAAGAACGTTTGGGACTGAGGAGGGGGGGGGGGGACTTGGTGTCCAAAATCCAAGAACTAAGAAATGCCATCATTGGTGGACGTCCACAATGGCTACCCCACCCAGGGCCGGGCCCTGGGGAAAGGGAGAAGTGCAAGGCTGTAAATGTCATCACATTTTGGGAGAGAGAGGAGAAGGAGGAAGGGGGGGGGGAAGGGGAGAGAGGTTTAAATATATTATATGGTCCTAGTTTTTACCTTAAAAAAATGCATTTTTATTATAGCAAAATTTCGTTTTTACCTTAGAAAAATTGCGTTTTTGCCTTAGAAAAATTGCGTTTTACCAATGGGGAGAGAGGTTCAAATATATTATATGGTCCTAGTTTTTACCTTAAAAAAAATGCATTTTTATTATAGCAAAATTTATTTTTTTCCTTAGAAAAATTTCGTTTTTACCTTAGAAAAATTGCGTTTTTGCCTTAGAAAAATTGCGTTTTACCATAGAAAAATTTCGTTTTTACCATGGCAAAATTGCTTTTTTACCATAGAAAAATTGCGTTTTTGCCTTAGAAAAATTGCGTTTTGCCTTAGAAAAATTGCGTTTTAACCATAGAAAAATTGCAATTTTCAGTTTTCATGACAATTCCAAATGGTCATTTTCAACATTTAAAATTTTTTCACGCATACTCCGGAGGACCGGGCCCCTAAAAATCCTTGGCCCGGGGTATTTCCCCCCCCTTCCCTCTCGTCAGGCCAGTCTACCCCTGTCCACATGCCAGCAGACCCCACATCCCCCTACCCCTCTCGAGGACGTCTTTTTTGAATGGCCCCTTATTAGTCTGTGCAAAAATTCTACGTGACCAAGCAGCGCCACCATGCGTTTACATGAAAAATCGTAATCTTCTGCAATACAGGCAAGGCACAGACTTGACCTCATTGTGGAAGAGTCCAAGGCCACAACTTTATCACTTTGAATAAACGCACACGTGGGACACCATGTTCAGATAATTTCTGTTGGATTTACAAGGAATCTTAATTTCGTTTTACCGTGAGTAGCACAAAAAACAAGTTCTTCAGTTCGTTTTGAGAATCCCTATAATAATTTCGTGTTTCCGCAGGACGCAGGTTATTGGCCAGCAGTTCCTTAGATGCTGGATATTCCATAATCATACCATGATTTCAGACGACGTTATTTATTTATGTTTATTAATAATCTCAATTGCGATTGGACCCTACTTAAGAAAAATCGAGAATCCATGGCATCGGCAGAATGTCAGCGCTCTCGCGGGTTTCCTCATCGTTTTTGTGGCTTCAGGGTGGCATATCGCCCACCCAATCATTTTGATCGTAATCAACACAATTATAACTTTGTTTGTAAATAAAAGGTAAGTTTTAGTATGAAATGTACTTTTAGGTTGTCCTGTATCTTCACGGTAATTAATGGTGACTCAATACGCATATATAATGCTAGACTTTGGCAGTTCTAATTACTTGCATGTAGGCATTTGCTCTAATATTCCAGCTGCCAATATGTTATTAAATCCTATGACATATAAATTGGCAGCTGGTTTATATTTAATCTTCCAAAGACTGTGCATGGTGAGCCATCATCATCGTGACAATACAGGTAGAGTGTCCGTATGATACATTTCATGGATTACCAAGGCTATATATGCCACCTATTTGAGGGTGCGTACCTTATGTAAGAAATCTTTCTTTGCAGATCATGCCACAAAGTTAGCTTCGTTGGCTGTCTTCTGTTTTTGGCATTTTCTCGGACGTGCCACTTCTTTGGCCTGCCAGCCATCCCGCCGTACGTGAATGCCGTTCAGATGATCTTAACTATAAAAGTAAGTTTATCAGCCTGGAAATTGGAAGATCCGGGCTCAATATACGATCGGGTCGGCTATCCTGATTGCTTTCCCGACGGTAGAATGTAGACAGTTATTTCTAGCCAAATGTTGAAGGGGAATTTCCTCTGAAAATCGTCCACTACCATGCTCTTTAAATCCTCTCTATTAATCCTTCATGTATTTCTTGAGTCCTTGCTGTGATCAAAACAGGCCACATGGGATAATTTAAATGAATTAATTTAGGTTCATATATTACTCCGTCATCTGTACAATAAACCAATGAATGGAAGTGGTTTGCATTGATGTGAAATGTATAACAATAAGAGTTTGATAATTGGAATGTGCAGGTGTTTTTGTACACTTGCCATTTGAAAACGATATAAATACAGATACAAACCGATTGCATAGCACTTCATTTTATGATATGGTATAGAATAAGAAGAGTAATGCTAAATTTTTTGTTACACAGATGATCGGACTGGCATTTGAAGTCCACGATTCATATGAACGCAAAAAGGATATCAAAGAAAAAACAACAGAGTCTCAACTGGAAGACGAGTACTTAAGCGTCGAGCCTACCATCTTAGGCATATTCGGGTATGGATTTTGCCATGCTGGAGTTTTAACGGGTGCGTAGTTAATGTACGAGAATTTTGTTATACTAGTTACAATTTTGAATATCCATCTCATTCATCTGTATTTTATATTTGATTAGGTCCTTATTATAAATATAGAACTTATTGGGACAGTTTTCACATCCCATTTTCCAAAAGCGTGGATGTTACTCCATTTCTAATCAACCGAATCAAACTTGTACCGATGTATGCGGCTTTGTATTTACTTTCGGGTTACTTATTTCCATTGGAGGTAAGACTGTCCTTAAAATTCTGATTTTATACAAAATTGTTGTATTTTTGTCATGCATGGGATTTTTTTAGGATGTGATTATTAATTATGTGGAAAAATATGACGTTTTATGCTTTATTTAAACAGTATGCAGAATCTGACGAGTTTTTCGAGCGCTCGTTTTGGTACAGAGTGTGGTACATGACCCCAATATTTTTCAATTTCCGGATGAGGATATACACTGGTTTTGTACTTTCTGAGTGCCAGTGCATTTCTGCAGGTCTTGGCGTTTATCCCTTGGAATGCAATAATAAACCCGGCCAAGGACCATCGGAATTTGCACCTTTGAAGAAAATGTAAGAATTTATACAAACCGCATGTTTGGTTTTGATAACCATCCTGTTAACCGTGCTCTATTTGTGAACCGTCAATTTTGTTCACCGCAATAAGTTTACTCTATAACCTGTTGCTTTATTTTAGAACGCAGGATAATTCTTTGTTAATTCAATCTCAGTATGATTACCAAACTGTGTACAATGTGAATGAATATAATGCCGATTTCGTGACAACAGTCAGAGAGGGGATGAGGAACTGGAACATCACTGTTCAATATTGGCTGGCCATGTTTGTGTACAAGAGAGTGCCATGGAAAAAATATCGGTGAGTTTATTATGTTAAAGAAATTCAAAAAGGGCTCGATAGAATGGTTGCTTCATAATCCTAGATTCATTTTTTTTTATTTTGACAAAAAACAAATCGTGCCATTCGTAATACTAAATTAACGAGCCCTGCAGTTGTATAATAATGAATTATTTTCACTTATATGAATATTTTTCTTTCTAATTAAAGTGTGGCAATCACCATGCTAATGAGTGCGTATTGGCATGGGATCTACCCGGGATATTATCTTTGCCTGTTGACTGTCCCCTTTCAACTGATGGCCGAAGATTCCATGACGAAGGCCTTCCGCCGTGATGCAACACCTCAGGGCCAGAAGATCTACGATTGGATAAGTTATTTTTTTAAAATGCAGGCATTCGCTTACATGGGCGTTGGGTTTTTACTGCTGCGAATAGATGCCACTCTGAATTACTGGAGGTCCATCTATTTTATCGGGCATATTCTAATGGGGGTGTTTTATGTTATTGGATTGAAAGTTGGCGCGAGTAACCGTGCAGCGGCAAAAAGAAAAAGTGCCGTAGAGGACAAAGTGGACAAGAAAGAGCAGTGAAAAAGAACATCTGATACACCACATTCAAAGTAAAACACTCGAGGTAGTGCATACTGAAAATGAAAGTAAAACCCTGTTAGATTCTTTAGCTAACTCATTAAATCTCAAATTAATTAAACGTTCGCAAAATTGTGAGCAATACGGTATATTTTGTTTAGTTTACTAACATTTGGCTTTCTTTACATATTTGAACTGGTACGTTGAAAACCATGGAAGTATTATTATTTGGTCTGTCATATTTACATTATTGGAGAACAGACTGTATAGCAGATGGGCATTGTAACTGATCTTGAAACAATCGAGCCGATTGCAACTTGGGGTGTTTCCTAATATATGGCGGCACGGATTCATCCTACTAATTATCTGGATTTAATTAAATTGCTTTAATTTGAGATGACTTCATTATCAGTATGCAGCATTCATTTCAAATGAATGCGACAGAAAGTGTGTGAATGTAAAGGTACGTTTCCACGTAAGATTAATTCTCGCAAGTTACTCGGCATGCTTCTCGTATTCCACGAAATTTTGACAGCTGCTCTCGAAATTCAAACATGGCTCGTATTTTGCGAGTTGCTATCAGTGGCAGCTCTCGAAAAGTGGCACGCCCATTTTTGTACATGCTACATTGAGAACTGCTACAGTAGAACCTGTCTAAATGCATACTTTTGGGATTGCTGAAAAATATGCGTTCAAACAGGTTCATTTATACATGGGTTACCAAGTTGGGACCGGCACATAGTATGCTTTTAGAGAGGTTATTCCTTTACACAGGATGCATGTAGACAGGTTCTACTATATATGTTGAGCATATAGTTTCTTTCACGTGGAAACGCACCATAAAGTGAATTAACAACCTATTAAATCCTGTCTACATAAAGATCCTACTGTTAAATTTAGGGGAGGCAGGTCTGTAGACTTTTATGAATTCTCTCAGAAATTTTGCCAAATTTCTATCATAAATCTCATATATTTGGCTATGTGCAAAATCTGCACAGGCCGTAGTCATGCTCGTTCTCAGTACGCGTCACATGTAATGCTCCAAGGTAAATAAGTAAGGCTTTAAGCTATTATAGCATTTTATCGCCAGTTTTTTTGTGCAATACGTATGAAAAAAAAGTTCAAATCTCATAAATTGTTTGGGCACTATTTGAATTTGTTATGGTAAGACCACTAATAATACAATTTAAACTCAGTTAAAGCTTTTTGATCAGTTTATTAAGATCAAATTTTGCTAATTTTTCTAACAAATTATTGTGGTTAAAATGGTGTCTTTTCCATAGTTCATTTAATATTTTTAGTAAACTTTACTCTAAAATCATTTTATCCTGGAATATATATAATTTTTTTTTTACAAATAAAGGCATCATTCGCTGGAACAGTTTCTTGCAAATGAATTTTAGATTAGAGACAATGCCCTTTCAATTGGCTTTAATGATGATTAATAAGGACTGGAATATGGAATTACAAAAATTGTAGGGTTACGTGTAATGTATCATAAATCAGTCAGTAGTGTTTAATAATTACTATGGAACATTTTTTCTTTTATTATATTGGAAAATAAAAATATTTCTTATACAAATAATAAAATGATTTTAATTAATCAGTTGAAAACTATTTTTTCAGATATCAGTGATGTTATGTACATATGACATGTAATGATGTCACAACCTTGACATGGAGCGAACACGTTCGATGCGGTAATAAGTGTTCGACAAGGGTAATAGCTATCAGGTAAATAAACATATTTCACATCAAGCAACCCTTTGCTATCCTTTCTTCTGGAAGATGCTTTTCACAACCATCTGTAGTAAATCGTTTTGTTGGCAGTTTAAAAACGGCCTGAAATTAGTGATTCAAAGATTTGAGAAGAATCCGAAAAGGACATATACCGTATTTTACGAACTATAAGACGCTACAAACTATAAGCCGCACCTTAATTTTTAAGCAATTTAAAAAAAAAAAAAAAGTATTATAAGATGTAAGTAAAAGACGCACCTGAATTTTAGAGGCAATTTTTTGAAGAAAAAAGTGCATCTTATAGTCCGTAAAATACCGTATCATTTCACAAAATATAATTTAGATATTTACCAGAGATCGACTTGCAAGACCTTGAGTGATTCCAAGTCATTTGACTGATGTGCCATCTGTTAATTCAAAAATATTTGAAACTAATCACTGATCAAATTCAATCCTACTAAATAGCAGATTTAAGAAACTGTGCAGTGGCGGCTCGTGTATAGGCACTGTGGAACTGCAGCACCCCCAATCACTGGATATCATTGATAATATTTAATATAATGAGTTTTTTTTTTTTCTTTAATTCTTTCGAATTTAATTTATTCTTAATCTATTTTTTAATTTATTAAATCAATTCTTTAGCCATCCCCCAGTTAATGAAAAAAGATTTTAAAAAATGTGTATGCTCAGTGACGACTGGCGTGCTTCAAAGTATTACTCCGCAGCACTCCCACTTATTTTTTCTACGAGCCGCCACCAAAACTGTGTATTTATATCATGGAAAAAGGATGTCAACAACATACCACAACAGATTGGAGAAGAAGGAATAAGTCCTCACCAAGCCATGAAGCTATAAAAGGTATTGTGATCAAAGATGGGCACGAGAATGAACATTGGTTTTGTTTAGCCACCATATCAAACATGTTACCTGTTGCATCAAAATCTGTCATTTCCCAGGCATATTTTTCCAAAAGTTGGGAATGTTCAGGTTGAAGACGTTGTGGTCCAGGGCAAAGCAGTAATAACAATAATACTCGTGTCACTTCGCATTTGACTAGATAATCTGTGAATGCTCCTATGCGTTTGCCGCTTCCACCATCTCTGCCGCACTGTTCCACCGTCAACGTCATTTCCGTCAGTAGAGCGAGAGCCCGGTCATAATCTCCTGTCCGATAAGTGCTGATTAGTACATTGCTAAGCACGTTTGAATTATTTTACAGCAAATATGACAAATATCAACATTTTTGAAATTTGGGCACACTAACCAATTTCAATGCAGCATGTGACCAGCATATCTTTGGAATTAAGGCACTCCAAGGGGCTCTAAAAAAACAAATAGTTTATATTTAATTTCATGAAAAATAAATTCTATTAATATTTTAAATAAAAACAAATATAATCCAACCTTAGAAACTAAGTCTGCACCACGTTGATAATAAGTTATGGCCTCTGATGTTTTATTATATTTCCTAAGTGCATTTCCCAGTTCCAAACATAGTGCCGCCGCAAGGCCGTAATGCTCATGCTCCATGTATACCCTACAAAATCAAGATAGGCATAAAAGTCAGCAATAACCGACGACATGCCGCATTGCATATTAATTAAAGTTACCTAATTGCATGATTATAACAATTGATAGCTGCATTTAGATGTTCGTTAAAGGTAGGGCATCTCAAATCATAATTTTGCGTTTCCTCTTCTAAAAAGAGTCTAGCACCTTGGATAAGAGCCTGAGCTTCTCCTGCCGGATTTGCAATCGTCTGTTCGCACCTGGCATCAAGGCAAATTGGCACAAATTTAATAAAGCACTCGATGTTCATCAAGTATTAAAAAACAAACATACGAACCTAGCAAGCGCCAGACAACTGAATGCTGCATATTGCGGACACTCCTGCTGCTGCAATTGCTTGGCAAGATAGCCTTAAGAAAGTGAAAATTACAGAGCTAAGACAAGGTAAATAACGCAAGACAACAAACATCAATAACCTGACTTACTGAATTGTTCACTGGCTTCAGCAACATTTGGTTTTCGAAGAAATCGCCTGAAAACGGATGAACATTTTTCACTTTTAATATTTGTGTGAAGTTGTAAATCAATGTGAATTGGAATTCAACTTGCAATCATAAATAGTTTAGCTTCTGTATAAAAGCTGTTAAATGACTGAAGAAGTCATGGGGCTGTTTGCAAATGTGGTCCTAGGCCCCCTTCCCTTTTTCAAACGTCCCCAACTCTATTGAAAATAAAGAGCTGATAAAATAATCTCTAGGCAAAAACTTGCCATTTCCATGGTTAAAATTATAATAGGAAATTAGGACCTTTGACTTCTTCCTGCTTAATCGCAGGGTAGGGGGTAAATTGTAGGGCTTTGGCAGGCCTGGGGCTATGATATTTCGTTAAATTGGGGGCAGCAGGGAAAAACAATAAAAATTAGGGGATTATATTTTATGGACCGTCCAGAATACCCTCGATCTTGAGCTGTCTGGCTAATGTCCGAAATCTACAAACACTCTCATTACCGGATTTTTAATATAATTTTCTTCATAATACTTAAAAAAGAATAAGAAAGCTTCTATTCTGATATTGCGCTTATTTAAATAATTCTGATGAATACCATTGAGGTGAGAGTCATTAGGTTAATTATGGTCCCTCTGGTGACCTTCAGATACATAGGCTATTTAACAGCAAGCAACATGCAGCAAAATTAAGACGTTCTTTCTAAATGTTTGCACTAACATGCTAAAAATTCACTTTTTTAAACCACAAAAATGTTAAACCTGACCATGCCTAGAGCGTTTTACCACTTACTTTTTTAATTTATTTGAAATTGTTTTGTACTGGGTCAGAAAATCAACACCGGAGGAAGCCATTTTTCTTTTTTCTAATTGTACTTGAGTCTGACAAAAATGTAGAATAAAGCTTTTTTACCGTTAAGAATTTCGAGAAATGCAAGTATCTTTGTAAATTCATTTTAAATGAATTAAATACATTAATTTTTTATACATTTTAAACGCGTAAACTAATTAATAACTAGTAGCTGTGTTCCACAAATTTCAAAAATTCTAGATTCACGTGCAAATCGAAAATTTTAAACCTCCATGTTGTGATTTCCATAGCTCCTCGTTCAAGAGTTTCGTTGAATGTGCTTCTAGACGCAACAACATATAGAAGAATGGACTGAAAATAACATTGGGATGGATATGTGCTGATTATTCGGCTTGTCAAGATTTCTTGGATTTCTTAAAACTACTGCTACTGCTTGACGAGAAAAGAACAAACTTTTAGAAAATTGTTGTTGTAAACTAATAGTAAAGATGGCGGCCGCGACCGATTCTGGTGGTGAAACTGGGTACGAAAGCAACGATAGCAGCACTACTTTAAATCACGAATCGCCAAAATCCGAACTGGAGTTTTCACTAGATCAAAAGGTTATTTGTGGTTTTATTTTTAGTAAATCTGTTTATTGAACTTTTGCATGAAGTAGACAAAGATCACGATCACGTTCTACTATAAAAAGCTAGGTCAAGTATTAGCGGCCTTGCTCTTGAACATTTTCAAGGTGCAATTATCTACACCCTAGTTTATTCAAATGTTGCATTTTCTGGATTCAATTATTATCATTACTAGGAGAATAACGAGATGGGTAGTTACACAATCCAGGGCTTTAGTACCTCATCTAGAATGCAATTTCAAAGGGCGCATGATGTAATTTCCGAAGGTGGATATGAATGAAAGCAAGGGTGGTTATCTTCATCATTTGCTCCACTCTCTTTTAAAATTTTTTTAAAGGACACTGGTGTGAATCTGCTTAAAAAAACCTTGAAAACTTTGAATTGAATAGCACATTTTACCATGGTCACACCTCCAACTTAATAGATGACCAAACACGATGATTCCAAACCACTCTCCCATGTCTTTGATATGGTTTTTTTTTGACAATTGTTAATTTAGTTTTTGTTTTGTTTACATTTTTATTCACATATTTATCGTTTCCCTACAGTTTCTATGATGAATGGGGCGAATTGTTAGTCAAAGTTATTGCACATTGCTATGATACGTACAACATCTAAATGCATTTCTTGTTTCTTATTACCAGGCTTCTTCTCCGATCTCATGCTTCAATTTTGGTTCAATCCCACGAGAATTTCTTGAACCACCTGCTCTCTCTTTTCTCAGCGTTATGCCATTCGATGACCAACACTATGGAGTTATGCCCCAGGAAGAATTATGCTGTAAAATGCTATCTGGCCGAGCACACAATATGCGTCATGCCATGCGGTGGAAATATGTCCATGGTATCATTCCTAAACTTAAGGATATGTTGGGTGCGGATCTGCTGAATAATATCTTAGTTTACTTATGTTGTAAAACTAGCGTTATTAGTTACAATTACTAATACTATATAACGTTCAGTCGACCAGTTCATTGAACAAAAAACATTTTCTTTGACTGGAATCTTTTATTTGAACTAGTTGCCAACTTCCTAAATGCGCTTTGCAAGCGTTACAACATCTTTAACTATTACTCTTTCTAATTGCCTCTACTGGTGACTTTTGTCAAACTTTTGTCAAAATGCTTGTATTGATTAGGGTTTATCAATTCCAGATGAAAAAAAGTTGAGAATCGCTGCAAACCTGAACAACATTGATGTTGGTAAGAAAAAATAATTGACTGTAAAAAAGTATTTGACACAAACAGAGCTCTATTTTAATGGTGTGTTCTGCTTGCAGTACGGCAACTTTTAGATGCAGGCGTGGACCCAAGATCAGCCGACAAGCGTCAAAGGACGGCCTTGCATTTTTCGGTCTGTAAAGGCTATACAGAGATAGGTAGGCTAAATCCTAAAGAAATTTCATTATTTATTCATGATTTAGTTTCCGTACCGGATGCAAATTAAGTTTTTTTCAATTGTTTTAGTGCAATTGCTTCTTGAAAGAGGGGCCAATCCGAATCAGAAGGATATGGTGGGAAATACCCCGCTGCATCTTGCAACATGCACCAGCAACATTAATGTGATAACTCTCCTGCTTAAATATGGTAAGCTTTATTAAATCTTAATTATTTCTTGTGAAGGCAAGACATTGTCCAGTGAAATATGCATGACAGATGAAAGGCCACATTTTTTATGTTAATAACAGTTTGTTTAGGAAAACATTTTATTAACGTTTTGTTTATCAGGTGCCAGCCCAAAGTGCATGGATAACTCTGGACGATCTCCTCTTCAATTGGCCCAATCGAAATTAAGGTTATTGCAAGTTGACCGATCTTGTTCTTCCCAGGAGCTGAAAAACGAAGCTTCCCATGTAAGTAGCTAGTTCTCACTACACAATCCTTAATATGGTCCTAAAGTCAATGCAGGAAAGCGGATATCTTACATATGTACTTTTTTACTTTTTATAATTCAGCCGTTCGATTTGAAAAAAATAGTACCAGTTATTCCGGTTTAGCATTGCCATAATGTTAAATTCAATTCCGGTTGCTTTGAATATTTTGCAATTCCATCGTAAATGTTCAAAACTGGTGAATTTTATGATTCCGGAAGTGAATTTTAATCTGCCAAGTTTTTTTGCTAGTGTTACATATTTTTGAAATTTTTCATATAAATTAAATGTTTGACATAAGTTTTATTGTAATGCAATGAAATTTGATTTGATTGTACCATTGTGTATGCCACCACTTTAAGGTTTTCATTTGAATCACGTAAAATTACTAAATGTCTGAATTTTATTACTAGGTAATATACATGCTTCAAACCTACCTTATGAAATCTGGCCTTGATGCTGAAGCCCAGTTATTGTCAGCCTTTCAAACAAGGCTAAATCTCTCTCAAAGCAAGGAAGAGGTAAGGGCAATCAATGAATTTTCTCTATTATGCTTGCTGCGAGGTGCTTGGAAGTTGCAATGTTTTGCGAGAGATAGGGTGCACGGAATTAGACATCAATTGTTGCTAGTGTGGTTTAGAACTTTTCCATAAACTGGCATGTTTGCAAATAGCATTGATACCAATTATGTTTAATCAAATGGATCTTCGTGATTGTGTTTATAAGGAATTTTGCTTGCTTGTGATTGGGCTTAGTTCTCTGTTGCTTACTGCCTCTTTAATGCTTCTTCAATTTAAAGAAAACCGCATGGGAAATGCTGGTTATACACGCTTCTTTGGTGACCCGTTACATATTTGATTAACAGTAAAATAAGGAAGCTAACTTGCTGCCTGCATGGTTTTCATTTTTATCATATGACCCAAATTTGCTTGTAAACCAACTTTGTCAATTTGTATCTAGGCTGATGACAACGTCAGGGATCTTCTCTCCAAACTTTCTGATCTCAGCCTGAAAAGGACGTGATCTCAACATTCTTTGACGGAAATGTGAAGGATTATGCCAAAATAGTCTGGTTATTAGCATTTTGAAAGGTTAATGATGCAGCGCGCTATCATGTAGCCAAAGTTCTGCACACACCACCTCGTGGTAAATGATTGTGGAATTGTATTAGTCTGGAATTGTTCCACTTTTCCTTGGCAAGGTCATGGCCATGTTGAATCGCATTGTGAGGGTAGGCACACGGTAATATTACCTCCAGGTGTTGAGATCCTAGGTTTTTTTCTTTTTTTCTTCTTCCTAGCAGTGATCTTGTCCAATCAGTCCATATTGGATAATTGGCCAGTCGGTTTTCTGCCATTTTAATGGTATTTATTTTATTATGGGAAAAGAGAACGGATATTAGTTTAATGTTTTGTTGCTTTGTTGGTTACCTCGCCACAGCTTTTTCTAATTATTTATGTGTTCAATTTACGTCCTAAATTTTTACCATTATGACATCCAGTGCGTTTACAACTTATTTTAACAAAACAACGAACGTTGTACCCATGGAATTTGTATGGCTTTATATAAAAATAAATTATTCGTTGTACGACAAAAGCTTCGTAAAACTCGGATTACCTGTAGTGATTCTAATTTAAGAAATATTTAAGTGAACCATTGTGTTTGGATTTAATGTCCCCAATGGTTACCGGACATCTCAACACAGGCCCTTTCATCACAGAAATTTCCGATGCTTTGTGAAGGCTCAGGGTCACCTAAGTGGTTTTCGCAGATTAACCAATCAAAAGTGTCTCAAAGTATTTTGTCTTTACAATAAATAGCGACGAGAAAAATATAAGTGATTTCTTTGTGTTTAACGGTATAAATTCGGAAAAAAAACGTTGTTACACTTTACGATCCTTTGTCAGCCTCAACCAGGCTCCGAAACAAATTTCTGTGTGTTGAAAGGGTGTATCGAATAATCCTTAGTACCGTCCCCAATTGATGCCAATGGTATGAATTTCTAGTTGTATTAATGACGACAAATGAGTTTACGCATATTTTCTTACGGCCCTTTATAGTTTTCTTGTGTTGTCTACTTGGTGCTGTATTTATAGGCCTTTCAATAATTGTCAAAATATTAAAGCTCTAGAAATAAGCACAGTCGAGGGTTTGTTTAATTTATTTGTTGTGATGACTGTTTAGCCAAAATCTTATACTATACCAGATCCCGATAATAAGAACAGTTTTTCAGAAATATTTTGTCTTAAATTGATCAACTCAAAACGTTCCAGTCTGATGTAGTCGGCTCTCTTTTCAAGAAAATTGCTTTTAATATGGATGCTTATTTTAGGGTGGTTTCTTGCAGCATTTAAAAATGAATTCTGAGCAAATTTGAGTTTTTAACATGTGCAAATTTTGCAGTTTCTGCCTTGTAATATTCAATTATTATAAAAATATTGTTCACATACTGTCGTGACAACAAGAAAATCAAGAATTCTCAACAATGATGTGCCTACCCTAGATATGATGATCTTGTTTCATTAGTTTTTTTGTGATCAACAAAATCGTGATTGCCTTGTCACAGCGTGCATTAATTGCATACTTTTTTTGTTCACATGTATTTTTTCATTGTATTTTTAAATAGTCGAGGACTGCATTTCTTTACTTGATACAGAGTGCAAATTGTGCAGATTTTTAATTGAGCTATTTCGAAATTGCTACAGACAATAGAGAAAATCTTGCTTTTAGGAATAAATATAACAGGAATTTAATATACCGTATCTCATGTACACAAACCAAACTACTTTTCCCACAAGAATTAACAATTTCGAGCTTTTTATTTTTTGGAAAAGTTAATTTGGAACCCTCACAGGATGGTTGAAATTCAGGATATTGAAATTGCTCAGTGGAGGGAAGCCAGATTTGTTAAGGGAAACTACCAACATTCTGTAAGTGTGGCAAAAATGTTTCACTCTAAATTGGGACCCACCGAGTTCCTGGCGGGATTATTCAAATGTTTTAATTATTCTAAACCCTTAAGGTGGTGCACAAGCCAAATCCAAGTCCTATTCCTGCCATGTATTTTTTTCAAACACATTTTTCGACAGAATACACATGTTTTACAATATATTTCCGAAATTTAATATTAAGTAGAGTATGAACTACCATGTAGAAAAGCTGTTATCTGAATATTTTCATTAAAAAGCCTAAAATAAATGAATTTTTCTGTTTTAACTGATGAATCGCAAGACACGTGCTGCCCCATCAAATCAAAATAATGAACTACACACATTTTGAAAAACATTTTTTTTTAAAAAAAATTGCTCTATTTGGTTTATTTAATAAGGTTGATCATAATACAATTTTTTTTACTGTGCATAGTTGTATTACTTTGTCCACATCTGTGTTTGAAAAAAAATACATGCCAGGTATAGGCTTTCGCCCCGCCTTACGGTGCTGCACAAGCCAAATCCAAACCCTATACCTGCCATGTATTTTAAATTTTTCAAACACAGAATTCGAAAGAATACACATATTTTACAATATATTTCTGAAATTTAATATTAAGTAGAGTATGAACTACCATGTAGAAAAGGTGTTATCTGAATATTTTCGGTAAAAAGCCTAAAATAAACGGATTGTTTGGCTTTCACTGAAGAATCGTAAGACGTGCTGCCCCCTCAAACGAAAATGAACTACACACGTTTTGAAAAACAATTAAAAAAAAAAAAGTCTCAAGGTAAATTTTTAAAAAAAATTGCTCTAGTTGGTTCATTTAATAAGGTTAATCATAATACAATTTGTTTATTGTGCATAGTTGTATTACTTTGCCCAAATCTGTGTTTGAAAAAAAAATACATGGCGGGTATAGGCTTTAGCCCCGCCTTAACTGAACTCAGTGTCAAAACTGAGGCCCACTAAGGTAATTAAATTCCAGATTTATTAAATATTCAATTTAAGAATGTCTAAGTTGCTTCTAACTTAGGAGCAATAAGGCAATTTAATTTCTCTAATATATTTATTCGGAAAAACCATGATTAAAATTCCTCTTGGTCTAATATTTCCGAATATAGCATTTTTTCAGAATGGAGGTTTTTAAGTAGTGTGAAGGATCAAATATTATGTAGACTTGTTGAACCTGATACTGTAAAACTTATTTGAGAATAACCATAAAAGACCCTAACCCTGTTTTCAAATTGTGAACTTGGACATGGTTATTCGTGTTTCAGAGGCTCAACACTGGTCTTAAGTCGTTCTGGTTTTTAGTGTCAATTTTTAAAGATTTTTCAATATATACTAACATGTCATTAAATATCATTATAACTCAAATTGTTTCATGTCATACAAATTTGAACTTAGTTTGGTAACTTTGCGGTGATTCTAATCGGCTTTTCTATCCTCAACGGGGTTTTACTGGCTTTCGACACTTGATTAAAAGTGAATGCTCTGTGGTAGTACCAAATTTGATGAAAAATATTGAATGATTTTCTGACTGTAGGGTACTGAATTGAATCTGAAGATATTCAGTACACCCATACCTCGATATACGGCCTTTTTTAATTATGGCACATTTTCGATATACGGCCCACAATGTTTCGTTATATGGCCAAAAACTACATGGGATGTCATGTGCGCATGCGCACAACAGTCAAACACCTCGCCGCTGGAACTGTGAAACGTACAGTTGCATACACATTTTTTAAAGAGTTAATTAAGTACATTAAACATTAGATTTAGAATAAATGAAATAAAGAAAGAATTAAAAAAAAAGACTCGTTATATTAAATGTTATCAATGATATCCAGTGATTGGGGTGCTGCAGTTCTACAGTGCCTATGGACGAGCCGCCATTGGTTGTTTTTCATTATGTGTAGTATACATACATACGTGCATATAATTTTTTTTTAAATTAACGTTGATTATAAGTACATTGTTTTATACCTTTATTTTCATGTAAGAACTTTCATAGAAAATAAAAAGAGTAAAATGCATTATGAACTAAAAAAAATATATATTATTTTGTAAAAAAATTGGAACGGATCTGATTGAATTGCACGAGTCCCTATGGTAATAATTGATTCGTTATACGGCTTTTCGATATACGGCCTACTTTTCCGGAACGTATCTAGGCCGTAAAACGAGGTATGGGTGTACTAAAATGTATTAAATGCAACTAAATTCCTTGCTTAAAAGTATTTATTTTCATACTCGATTACAATCATTACATTGGTACTCATAATTTTAAATTACGATTATTACGTTAATCGAATGCAATGTACTCATAAGTTATGAGCACACTTGCATTGAATTGCTTTTGTACATTTTGTATTCAATTATTACTTGGTTCTCTTTTATTCGTTACTCAAATTCATTCAATTCAATCAATTACACTATGTTCACACTGAGCTTGATCATGATTAAGTCCAATCCAGTTCAGTGGTGTTCACACCGCCGAACACACTTAACTGGTCACACTGCCAGTCGCATGACCTAGTATACAGGGCGCCCTAAAAGTTGAAACACCATTTCGTTTGCATTTCAAGATGGAGGACGAGGAATTGTTTTATGCTATTTTCATAAATTTCCGTAAATATCTTTAAATCCACAAACAAAATTGCATTTCAGAACGAAGTGCAGACGACAGAAAACCTAAATCCACATGAAATGGAAAAGTGAAGCCACTTTGAAACGAAGTGCAGACGACAGAAAGTTAATCCACTTCCCACTGAAACAGACAACTTAATTACATTCACACGAACTGCATGGATTAGCTTAATCAAGTTGTGAGGAACTGGATTAAGCTCGGTGTAAACATAGCGTAACTGCTCAACACTGCCTTAAACAACACATATAACGCTGCCCTATCACAATGTACAAATACTGGATAGGCCCACATCAGTATCGACTTGAACATGTGCTTGAGATCAATTTCAAGCTCAATTTGCTTATAAGCTACACTAGTAACTTAAGCAACTCGAAAGTAATGCTATAAATAGCAATATCAACTTAATTGTTAAGGATTCCAACAATAGAGGATGTCTACATTTGTAGTAGTTTTAGGACATTTCCTGGGGAGCCAGGCCAAAAACGTGTTATTGAGTTACATGTGTTTTGGTCGCTCTTCGAAAGGGTTTTCAAACATTATGAAGTGGAATTGTTGTGTTCCATGTTGTAAAAACAACTTTAGGAACGTCAATTCCAAGATTTCATACCACAGGATCCCTAAAAACTCCAATACAAGAAAGAAATTTATTGTATGTATGTAAGTGAAACACGTGGTGACATTCAAATAAAACGCCGTTTTGTTTAAATAAAATGGCTTGCACATAGCCTACACGTTCTCAAAATGGAGTTTCCACTCTCAAATTTCAAAAACTTGAGTTAAATTTCCTAAATATCACAAAAATCTGTTCCTAGAGAAAAATCAATGGAAATGCTATAAGGATGATGCTGGGCTGTCCCCCCCCCCTCCCCCCCAGCAAATTTGTCCACTAGAGGCGCTCATGCATCGCACATGCGACGTTTTGTAATGTAGACCTCCTTTATTGCAATTATTTTATATTGAGATATACCTACCAATTTTGTTTTTCAACACAATATTTGAGACCTTTCTCAATGTATTTTATTCTGATTTCTATCGCAAATTGGCTCACAGTTGCCCTGAATATAATAAGGAAACACGGCCATGTTGCATTTCTTGAAATTTACTCCACATCTTGTTGTTAACGTATCAACGGAAATGCAGTATATTGCAAGGATCAATTCTGTTCCTTCTCGTATATATACATAAGGAAAAGCGAAAAAAAAATACCCATTACTTTAATTTGAAATTCGATCACAAAGCTTATTTTTGGACCGTATCGAATGCACTTGCAAAAAAATTCTACCAAAATGAATCAAAACAAAAGTATTTACCCCAAGTATGGAATACACGAGGGGAAAAAAGATTAAAATTACAATTATCTATCCGTGCCTATACGTAGAATTCCACACCAACTAATAATCTTATTTATTTTAACTGTATATTTGCCGGTCTAAACTATATGGTTCATTAACATTAGAACCATGTTCAGGTCATCAAAAGTCATTCACATATAGCTTTTGCCTATGCAATGCAGTCGCGATAACTTTTAAGCCATTATGGATACACATTAAACATAAAACTGATAGCATTTGAAATGGAATGGAGATGAAGCAATGAACATTTAATAAAAAAAAATTAATTTATGCATTTATTTACCCAAAAATAATCACAACGATAACACTTATTCGGCCAAGAACCTCAGACAGTAAACATCCCAGTAGCCCTAATTACTAAAATCTACAATGTGTATTTAAATGCCATCTTTAGCAGCGTTCAATAAACCAATTTTGATTCAATGCCAAAGCCAAACACACCAGGAATTCCAAAAATCAAAACAGCATGTTCTGAAACTAGGCTATACCACGTGATTTCCGCAAAATACATGTTCTATAGGGACAATTCTGCTATAGTCTAGTATGGATACATGTACATTGGCACACATGGTCAAATATCGAATAACACGTTTTTTTTTTCAGAATTTTTGGGTAGGACGTCTGTGAAATTCTCAGAAATGAAAATCAATTTATATACTGGTATAGCTAAATATCGTTGTACAGGGTGTGTCTTCTTATCTCGTTTATTATCTGAAAGGTTCATTCGTCCATCATGTCAAATTGGATCTGGAAACACTAATTACCGAACGTGTCTGCACATGTCTACATTCGAATGTGCACTCAACTAATGGGACACCTGACCTCCTTTGATTTTTGCTGGTTTTCCTCGAATTTTGCTAAGCAGACACAAGTCAATGGACTAATGGGCACCTTGAGAGGAAAAATAGCATGTTCTTGCATTTTTGTGTACATTTGTGCAAAATGTCTAAAAACTTCAACATGTATACATTACTCATTGTGGGCGAGTTAGAACTTAGTAACATATTGCAGGATTACTGTATCTATATTGACTTTGAATACTATTTTTAAACCGTAGCAACGAATTTCGCTTTTGAAAACAAAAAGTCAGGGCAATATTCCCTTGTTTATTCGTCAATATAAGGCCCGAGGATGAGCAATAAGGGCAAATGACTCATTAGTAAATGTTGATAAAAAAGACAAATCCTTCAAAAATCAATAAGAATAAAATCCCCGCCGTTAAATCTAGTGATAAGAGTAAATGACATGTAAAACTAGATATGAAAAAGAAAAAAATGCCACAGTGTCAAGTACAGTTTGAGTGCCAACTTTATTTTGTTCAATTATTAAACATTCTGGTTCAGTGCCTTCTGTTGTATAGTTGGAGCCTTGTAACTGGGGGCTGTATTTAAGAAAATAGCAGACACCGGAGGGTGCTGAACCGGAATAAGAATAATTTAAGGTGTTACTCGGTGGCATATTAATCGATTAATTCATTCGTAATTTCAAACCTGTGTTTAAGCAACTCTTTGACTTCATTAAAACTTTATGACCAGTCTCTTTGACCAACCTTCATCATAATCCATTGACCAGTCTTCATTAAAACTCTTTGACCAGTCTTCAATACAACTCTTAACTGTCTTCATTATAACTCTTTGACCAGTCTTCAATAAAACTCTTTGACCAGTCTTCATTACAACTCTTCGACTGTCTTTATTATACTCTTTGATTAGTCTTCATTATAACTCTTTGTCCAGTCTTCATTAAAACTCTTTGACCAGTCTTCATTACAACTATTCGACAGTCTTTATTATAACTCTTTGACCAGTCTTCATCATAACTCTTTGACCAGTCTTCATCATAAATCTTTTACCAGTCTTTATTATAACTCTTTGACCAGTCTTCATTATAACTCCTTGACCAGTTTTAATTATAACTCTTTGACCAGTCTTCTTTATAAATAACTCTTTGACCAGTCTTCATTATAACTCTTTGACTGTCTTCAATTTTAACTCTTTGACCAGTCTTCAATATAACTCCTTGACCAGTCTTCTTTATAACTCTTTGACCAGTCTTCATTATAACTATTTGACTGTCTTCAATTATAACTCTTTGACCAGTCTTCAATATAACTCTTTGACTGTCTTCATCATAACTCTTTGACTGTCTTCATTATAACTCTTTGAAAAGTCTTCATTATAACTATTTGACTAATCTTCATTATAACTCTTTGACCAGTCTTCATTATAACTCTTTGACCAGTCTTCAATATAACTCTTTGACAGTCTTCATCATAACTCTTTGACTGTCTTCATCATAACTCATTGTCAGTCTTCATTATAACTCTTTGACTGTCTTCAATTATAACTCTTTGACCTGTCTTCATTATAACTCTTTTACCAGTCTTTATTACAGCTCTTTGGCCAGTCTTCATTGTAACTATATTTAGCCAGTCTGTATTATAACTATTTGCACCAGTTTTCAAATAAGTAAAACGACTTTAAATTTACTGGACTAGAAAATTTATTCTGAATATACTAACATGCATGGATATTTCAAAAGCTTAATCAGCTGAAGTTATAGGTACATCACCCCATAAAGATTTTGACAAAGTTGACTTGAACAAGTATTCAGTGCGTGGGATTTGAACAAACAAAGACAAAAAGATGTACTTTTCGCATATGCAATATTCGTGTGAAAAGCACACAATCTATAGCATTAACACAACGTAAATAGTAAATATCTCATAAAAATTCAGCAGATTGCAAATATGTCGATAAATCAGTTAATTCCGATATATGTTTATAGTTTTCAAGCCTCATTTGGGTATTGATAAAATGAAGTATATAGGCTCACGTAAAAAGATTAATATTAAATTGCTTATCATTACAAACAAAACATGAGGATGCACTTGAATCCACGACGTCAATTGCAATCACGATTTCTAATATTTATAAAAAAAAATCATTTGCACGATTATTTGAGAAAAAAAAGAAATATCATCTTTTGGTTTACAAATTGAATTGAACACTGCACATAATGTATATATTCTACAAAGCATAATTTAAAGACATGTTTCAATTTTTAGCATTAAATTTGAAGGCCGATGGGGAAATTTCAAATTAAATTGCCAAAGGAAATATATAAATATGCGACTAATAAGCATTATACAGTAGAACCTGTCTAAATGTATCCTGTGTAAATAAATAACCTCCCTAAAAGCATAAGATGTGCAGGACCCTTGTAAAAATGAATAAACCTCTCTAAAGTAATAATGAATAATTTGTATTAGCCCCAATGATTTTGTAAGGGATAATCAACAATGGAACTGTCTTCTGGCATGTGGACACTTCTGGACGGTGGGAAGAAAGGTATTTTTTTTTTCTGTTTAATTTAGATTAAAAAGTCAGCAAAAAGGAAAAGAAACACCAAAATGTGCCCCCAGTCCCAAATGTACTGAATTTTTAAAACCTTTGGGAAAGTCTGAAATTATTCCTAAATTTGTGTTAAACAGTTTTATGCTAGAATTTCCCTTCGAGGTCAGGAAATTTCCAAGAATCAAAAAATCTGGAAAAACGTCATGGAATTGGCAACGAGATGGGTTTTAGGAAATCTATAGGATGGACTTTGAACGTTCCAATAAATTTTCTGGACACTGCTTCTCAAAAAAAAAGTACGTCTATGAAGGGGGAAGGGAGTCTGGGCAAAAATGGACACCTTGTGGACAGGGGGTTGGGGTCAATTTTTGAAGGAATTTGGGGGACGCCTTTTTTAACTGGTCCCTAACATTAAAATAACTAAGGGAAAATTTCTTAAACTACCTTACATTCACTACTGTGCCGTATGCCCATCTCCTGTACATGTAATATCCATGGTCTCCATGGGTGGCACGTGACCTAACTCCATGTGTAACCTGCCCCAGTTGCCACAGGATTTACCAGTGTACCTTTCACAAAGAATATTTATTTTGTTGGATTACTGGACATTGTACTTGTAGAGAAGCGTAGATTATTTTCATTAGGAAATTGTATTTTTAATTGACCACTCAAAAGTCACTCAACGTGATCCCCTAGTCCTGTTCGAAATTAGGACAATACATGTACTTGAAAAAGCCCTCCAGCATCATGTGGTCCCTTGACACTGTCTGGTGAAAACGAACAGACAGAACGGCTCGTGTCAAGACGACCTTTAAACACTTCTGGTCAATCGCCTTACAAATCATAATTAACGGCTTAAGTCTAATCTATACGAACTGATAAACCAGATTTATGTTAGCTGTACCAGAAATTGCCCTTTGGCATTAGGAGGTCCCTTAACATTGTCTGGTGAAAATAAGCAGACAGAACGGCTCGTGCCAAGACGACTTGTATGGTCAATGACCTTTTACAAATCGTAATTAACAAGTCCAATAGTATCAAGACCGGAAGTACCCAACCAAATTTCTGTTGTTAGTAACACAACATCTGAAACTGGGTCAGTAATGTGCCCTATGGAGGTGACTGCCCGATTCACATTAAGGACATGACGCATTTCATAGTACATGCGGCCACCAAAATTCATGTAACATTAGTCATTTTGAGGGTTTGACTATTATTTGCGGAAATTCTGAATTTTGCAAAGTCACCTACGGCGCTACGTGTCAGGTGCGAGATGGAACGGAAGTTGACGGTACACATGTATATTCCTTCCGTTCCAAATCGCGGTGACGTCACGCAGGGAAAGCCCAGAGTTTAATCGTTCTTGAAACGGATTTTGAGGTTTGCAAAAGCCAAAAAAACCTACACTTTCCGCTATTTTAATCTCCATTTTTTACCAAATATACATGACTGGGAACGTTGGCGCAAATAATCTAGCCCCCAATCGCATTTCCTGTTGATGAATTTCATGCTTACTGGCATTCTTTCGTTTATCGGTAAAAATGAGCACTTCATTTAAATATGGCGAGTTAAGTGACTTATGGGATAAGGATTCATCCAAATGCTAATTGAGAATTGCTACTTGTCACACATGCCAACTTCCCTAAACGAATACCTGTAGACACGGTTTACTTTCAAAAAAAGATTCGTGAAGTGAATAATTAAAGGAACAGTTTTAGGACATGTGTTTCACTAGAACCAGGATGAAACTGTCGACTTTATAAATCTGGACTTGAGAAAAATAACATGATTTAAAGGGATGTTATCGCAAGGACGCATTTAAGTTTGATGTCCATGGTTGATGTCATTGTATAGTTTGACGGTTGTTATGACAGGAACTGCTGCAAACGCGTTGTTCTTAAACAAAATGCTAGGATGTGTTATGTGAGTTCCTCGTTCTATAAACCACCACATTCAACTACTCAAAATATAAGAAGTTTTTACTATAATGGTTTCAAGGATGACAACATAAAAACTTTTCTGACATTTATATATATATATGATAAAAAAAATTGTATATAAACTAAACAAGACTATACAGGGTGGGCCAATAAAAAGTAAGCCAACTTTATAAAAAACATAAAAACATTATTTTTTAATGGAATTTAATAAAAATTTGTACAAATATTGTTTTTCTCTTTACTTTCGAATTGTCCTCGTTCCCGTTCTTTTTTAATGACATAATCATTCGAATTTTTGTCTTTCAAAATGGCGTTCACTGAAGAAGAAAGAACCGCAATGTTTTTTGCGTAAAACGAAAAATTACAGTGCTAGGCAATTTTTGAAACTGTTTCCGAAGAAAAGTGCTAACTTTGAACACAGATTGAAATAGGGAATTTTTTTGTATCCTACATAGGGTAATATGTACAAATTCAATAAATTTCATTAACAAATAACCATTTCATGATTTTTATAAAGTTGGCTTACTTTTTATTGGCCCAAAAGTAAGCCAACTTTATAAAAATCATAAAATGGTTGTTTGTTAATGGAATTTATTGAAAATTTATACATGCGTACTTAAATAGGATACAACAAAATTCCCTGTTTGAATTTGTGTTCAAAGTTTGCACCTTTCTCCGGAAAGTTTCAAAAATTACCTAGCACTGTATTTTTTCGTTTCACGCAAAAAACTTATCGCGGTTCATTCTTCTTCAGTGAACGCCATGCATTTTGAAAGACAAAAATTCTAATGATGGCGTCATTAAAAAAGAACGTTAACGCGAGCAATTCGAAAGTAAAGAGAAAAACAATATTTGTACAAATTTTCATTAAATTCCATTAACAAATAACCTTTTTATGATTTTTATAAAGTTAGCTTACTTTTTATTGGCCCACCCTGTTTAAAAAAGTAACATCTTATCAGAATATGCTTATAATGCCTAGTAAACACTATATGAAATACGAAACTGAAATAAAGTTAAACGAAGTTGTCGAAACGTGGTTTCGAGAACATATTTAATTCCATAAACAGGTTTGTCCAAATGTAGTTGTCCACACAGGAACTGTTTGCTGGTCAAGGTTTATGCCACGTATATACACTTCATTGCACACGACGCTTAAAACAATATTCATCTCATAGCGTGTGGAATATAAAAGGCCTTGGTTGGAGCGCCTTGACCATGAAACAATGTTTCCTTAAAGATCTTCACCGTCTCTTGAGCGATCACCGAAATAAGTTGGTTTTTTTTGGCCAAAAATTTCCTGAAACTTGGCGGCAAAAATCTGATGAGCATCCACATATCACAAACATATTTGGGAAACCCTGTTTCAGTTTCGTGTTTCATGTAATGTGTACTAGGCTTATAAGATTTTGCCAATGATATATTTTGCTTGAAACCAAGTTTCAGAAGGATCCTTAATTTAGTTTAGCAAATTTAGCTACAGTTTACTGTCGAAAATATTTTTTTACACAACCCATCTTCCACTAAAGAATTTGTAGATATAGAATTAGAAATTACAAAACTCGGTTTTTAGAATTACCTATATAAATATGTCTTATACGATCTATAATAAAGCATATGCTATATAGCGGCCAACGCACTTGGAATGTGACATCATGACAATGACATCAGTGCGCAACATGATTTGTATATTTTTCGCATGTAATTTCATTTTAACAAATGTGAATATTATATCGATTTTAAAGTCAACCGCCCTGTCTTTTAGGTCACTACACTAATCAGCGCCCCCTATACATTCCATTAAAGCGGCCAATGACTAAAAGGTTAAAGTATTTATGTTAACATGACATAAAAATAGCTTTCGAACAAGATAAAAGTCATTATCAGAGATAATCAACAATTTCATACCTAAAATAAGAATATCACGTGCGTAGTTTATATCGAACAGGGAAAGTACCATATCATTTATTGATAACGCCCTAAATAAAATAAAAATGTATATGCTTATAGGTTCAATGATTTTGCACAGATTAAAATCACTTTGTATTAAAAATATCATGCAGTCATTATCCTTTTATTTGCGAAAATCATGAAACAATTCAACTTGTACCGGCATGCCCTTTGAGGTGACAAATCCTATTGACTTTAATAAATACCATGCATCAATTGATTGTCATATTTAGTGTCAACAACTGCCGCTAAGCACGTCTGAACCCATGGTTTTAAATTTTCACTAAATCATCATCATGGCAGTCCAATCACCTTGTTTTGAAAAAATTCAACAAGCTAAATTGCTAAAACCTGAGATTTTGAAGAGTATTTGACCCTAATATATATCGCGTGCCATACTACTGTAGGAGATATGGTTAGTAAACATGGCGGAACACAAACATATCTAACAAATTAACAGTTCGGAATTTCTTCAATTGTTGAAACATGCCTCGCTTATCCCACTGGGCTATCTCAAGTAGTTTTCGTATTTTATTCATCACATTCCGATTATAATCTTTGCAATCTATACCAAGCTGAGATCTACAAGTTCACACGCTGCGTCCAGAATTATGTCGTGACGTCCGCGGCGCTTTTATGAGAATAGCTATAGTGGCGCCATCGTTGGATGTCATGGGGCGCTACATAGTGACGTCAATGGCGATAACAATTCCACAGAAATCGCCTACATAATTAATCCAATCTATATATGTTCAGGATGTCGACAGTCATAGATTCATATTTAATTTTGACGTCAGTTTTTCTATATCCATGCATTTTCTTGACTGATTATCTTTGGAGTTCTTGGTTGAACATCTTTTTATTTGATTAATAAGCTTTTGAACTTTTGACTCAATTGTGTTCTTGACAAATCACCCTTTGTGGTATGATCAGGGTTGATCATAACAAAAGATGAATATAACACAAAAAGGTGATCAGCCAAAAACGAAAATGCGAGCATAAGTCGATTGCCATTTGTGTTCTTGACTGCTCATATTTTGAGTTCCTGACTGATCACCGTTTGTATTCTGAACAGTCTATAACAACATAAAACTAAATGATCAGTCAAGAACATAATAGGATCGCCATTTGCAATTGAAACCACTTTTAGCGTTTTTTGTTGATCATCATCAGTGTATAGTATTGACTGATCACATTTTGAGTTTTTGACTGATCACATTTTGAGCTCCTGACTGATCACAGTTTAAGTTATTGACTGATCACATTTTGAGTTCTTGACTGATCACATTTTGAGTTCTTGACTGATCACATTTTGAGTTCTTGACTGATCACATTTTGAGCTCCTGACTGATCACATTTTGAGTTCTTAAATTGGCTGATCAGATTTTGAGTTCTTGGCTGATCACATTTTGAGATCTTGACTGATCACATTTTGAGTTCTTGACTGATCATATTTTGAGTTCTTGACTGATCACATTTTGAGTTCTTGACTGATCACATTTTGAGTTCTTGACTGATCACATTTTGAGTTTTTGACTGATCACATTTTGAGTTTTTGACTGATATTCTTTTGTATTTGGTACCAAATCGCCTGTGTGGTTCTATTCTGCCTCAGATACTTCACTTTCCCGGGGTTAAACAAATGAAAGTACATTTGGGACCGGGGACCATGTTAAAAATTCTGCACGCGCATGCACCCTGTAACTTCAACGGCATGTAGCACTCCTATGGAGCCATTCAGAAAAGTTGTCCTCGAAATTCCTTTAAACATAGACCCCTCCCCCCATCTGTCCACACAATGTCCATTTTAGCCCAGACCCCCTTCCCCCCCTTCATCATGGACGTCCTTAGTTTTTTTAAAAAGTAGGGTGTCCAGAAAATATTTTGGAACATACAAAGGCCAATCCTATAAATTTACAAGCCCTTGCCTGACTACAAATTCCACGACATTTTCTAAATTTTGCTAATTAACGGAAATTTCCAGACCTCGAAGGGAAATTCCAGCATAAAATTGGTGTTTAACACAAATGTAGACATAATTCCCGACTTTCCCGAGTTTTTAAAAATTCAAGTACTTTTGGGACTGGGGACACATTTCTTCTGGTGTCCATTTACACCTTCACCAATTTTTAAAACTTAATTAAACAAAAAATCCAAATACTGAAAATACCATCATTAGTGTACGTCCATAATGGCTACCCCCTCCATCCCTCCCTCTGTCCACATGACAGCAGACCCCCTTTCCAACCCCCTCTTGAGGACGTTCTTTTTGAATGGCCCCTATGGGAAACTTGGCGTAAAAGTAAACGTTTGCTTTGGAAGTGGGGCAGTCAGGACTTGAAAAATAGGCAGGCAGAGAGATATTTATATTGTTAGCTTATATCAATTAAGATAACTTTTCCAGATACGATTCTCATATTCTTTTTTGGCAGTCACGTGGGCTAAAACTTGCAGAGCTTATGTGGGCCAGCGCTCAGCACCGCGCAACGATAGTGAAAGTGGTTCCGTTGACCCACAAATGCTGACCCACATATTACGTGATCGTGAATAATACATCGGCAAAACGTCCTGTAGGACACGGTCATTGCGAATGCAAATTTCAGGTGCAAACAGGTGGGGAGGTAGGTTTGCGTTCGCAGCGCCCCCTCCCTCCCAATTTCAACTTTCCCTTTCCAAATGCCGTGCCAAAAAAAAAACCAAACAACATGAACTTGGAAATCAGAACACGGTAAGGGTTGTCCCGAAATTCGGGGTGCCAATTCCCTACATGTAAAAAAGCAAGAGCTTTCAAAGATGAATGGGAACGCTAAATTTGCGTGTTTGATGAGCTGAATTTAAGTCCTGTCAAAATCTGTACTGAAACGAGAGAAAACAAAAAAAAACGTGACTGTGCTCAGTGTGCAATTTCCACGTTTGGAATTCGGGTAAGGGGTCACACTTTGGCACTATGTAGCATTTGGGACGAAGACATTAGACATCCCTTGGTATACAATTTAAGTTTACGTTAATCACCGATTAAACCAGGTGTTAATCGACGATTTTCGATGCTATAATTTGCGCCTTACTTGAGCAACGTATTCACAAGTAATACAACTGGAAACTTTCCACTCGGCAGAAAAAACAGTGTTACGAATTGGATGGTTTGAATAAAAATGCGAAAATTTTGTACATGTGCCCAATAAAAATCTCATTAAATTCACTGTAGAAACCAATTTAGTGGCCATTGGCTTAAATTCCGTTTAATTTAATCGCTGCTTATGCTAAACTTATATTCAAAAGCACGTTGTTTTCTATCACAACTTGTTGCCGAAAACACGTAAACAGAAATCAAAAATAAACTCAATTCTGTGAACTTAGCGAGTATATAAGCATGGTAAGGGATCATTCAAAAAGTACGTCCTCAAGGGGAGGAGGGTATAGGGGGTTTGCTGTGAGGAGGACACCAAGTGGACAGGAGAGAGGAAGCCATGGCATTTTTCAGTTTTAGGTTTTTCTGTTTAATTGAGTTTTAAAGAGGGATCACAAATCAAAAATAAATTCAATTTTGTGAACTTGGCGAGTATATATAAGCATGGTAAGGGATCATTCAAAAAGTACGTCCTCAAGGGGAGGAGGGTATAGGGGGTTCGCTGTGAGGAGGACACAAAAGTGGACAGAGGGAGGAAGCCACTATGGCATTTTTCAGTTTTAGGTTTTTCTGTTTAATTGAGTTTTAAAGAGGGATCACAACCCTATCCTTTTCAATGGGTCGGGCTTCCAAAGATACTCACAGTTGAATGAGGGAGGTTTGGGTGGGGGTGAGAATTGTTTTTGTTTGCTTGATGGATCAGCAAGGGCATCATATTCTTGTTTTTCACTTTGAAATGGTAGATTTATAAAAAAAATTAATATGCAAGTTTGAAAAATGTCCGTTATTTTGCACACGCTGCCAACAGGTGGCAGCATAAGATGGGTAAGTTGTGAGTGCAAAAATTAAAATAATTTTAAAAAATCTACTATTTTAAAATGAAAAATGGCAAGCGAAGCCCCTTGCTGATTTGCTAAGTTATTTTAAACAATTTTTATTTTTATTTCACTGTGAGTGTCTTTGCAAATTTACCCATTGAAAGGGATTGGGTTGTAATCCCCCTTAAGAGTCAGTAAAAAGGAGAAAGGGACCATAGAAAAAATGTGTCCCCAGTCCTAAATGTACTAGAATTTTTAAAACCTCAAGAAAGTCGAGAATTATGCTTAAAATGTGTGTTAAACACCAGTTTTATGCTGGAATTTCCATTTGAAGTTAGTAAATTTCCATTAATCAGAAAAATTAAGAAAAAAAATACCGTGGAAGTGGTGACGATAGGGTATTTTGGAGTTTATATATATGCAGTATGGGCCTTGAAATAAGTTTGAATTTTGTACAACAAATTAACAGGACACCATACTTTTCGAAAAACTTAAGGATGTCTTTAAGGGGAATATTAGGGATTAAATACACACCATATGGGTAGGAGAGGGAGTATATTTTTGAAGGAATTTCGGGGACGTCCTTATTGAATGGCCCCTAAACTCATTTTTATCACGTGCTTACACTTTAAGAGGGTTCACAACCCTATCCTTTTCAATAGGTCGGGCTTACAAAGATACTCACAGTTGAATGAGGGAGGTTAGGGTGGGGGTAAAAACTGTTTTTGGTGGCTTGATGGATCAGCAAGGGCATCATATTTTTGTTTTTCCCTTTGAAATGGTAGATTTTTTAAAAAATAATATACAAGTTTGAAAAATGTCCGTTATTTTGCACACGCTGCCAGCAGGTGGCAGCA
>JAQGBW010000497.1:0-40247 GCA_034698625.1 Julus scanicus | reverse complement strand
ATTTCTTAGGGCTCAACTTAGTCTGGGTTGGATCTCTCCATTTGTTCCTAATCTGAAGTTTAAACACCTTTAGGCCTTAGCTTATAATTTAAGCCACGATGGATATCCCCACTGTGAATGTCGCTGAATCCTTTAGACTGTCAACTCTTCTATGTCATGGTATGTTTGGGAATGTGGTCAAGGAATGGATTTCAACCTTGAAAATCGGTTGAAATCCATAGCTACTCAGTGTTGTTCCAAATGGCTCGAATTTTCCAATATTGCAGCATTTATCGACGACTCGTTGTCTCAAGAGTCTCTAGACTCTTGGATTGAAGGAATTGGGGGGAGAAACATTATGGGTTCGGCAATGCAGATTCTTTCTCCCACCTGGGTCTGGAATTTTTTTTTTTTCTTTACTGCAGGGGCGTGCCTCCCTGTGCACGTGCACTCCCTGTCCTCGGTGCATTTTAACGTCTTCTCGTCGTGGCCTAATAATTTTCTCTGTTATTACAATAACTCGATTGTGCGAGAGAGGGAGGGGACGACAACCGTCGCGAAATGTCACCCGCGGCCCCTGACAGTCTGGATCGAGATTCGCAATTTTCATCCATCATTAGGCTGCAACGGTCCTTGTTTCCAGCGTAGGGATCTTGTCCCCATCGTTGCATTGCGACTGCTGCCAAAGTCAGAGTTTCGATGCACCAGAGTCCTTCTTGGTGTGACTTTAAATCGTAGCAAAACTGTTACCATTATTGCGGAACGCGATGCTAAGTTATTCAATCTCAGAATTTATTGATTGGCCACTGGAAAATTCATCTAAATCCTGTAGTGTGTGTTAGTTTGTCATTCTGGCTTTACTTGCATCATTGAACCTCCTCCAGCCTTTGCAATAGCTGCTGAATCTTTCTTAATCTCTCACTAGGATCATGTTAGCTCGTAATTCTAATTGCATCTCTCATATTAATGAATCCTTTTAGGATTCTCATGGGAGTCTTTGTTCTGTCAATCAATGCTGTTTTTGGCTTGTCACACTCCAAGCTAATTGAATCAGCAGTCTTGTTGGGAAAACTTCCTGGAATTCATCTATGGACTCTTGTATAGTATTAGAAATCTCTTAGATCCTTGCATCTTATAATTCTTATCAGGATTCTCTTGGATTCTTGCATCTTATAATTCTTATTAAGAATCTTGGATTCTTGCATCTTAAAATTTTTCTTAGGAATCTCTTGGGTCCTTGCATCCTATAATTCTTATGATAGAGCTCTTGAATCCTTGCATCTTATTAAAAATCTCTTAGATCCTTGCTTTTTATTAGAAATTTCTCTTGGATTCTTGCATCATATAATTCTTATTAGGAATCTCTGGGATTCTTGCATCTTATAATTCTTATGATGGAGCTCTTGGATCCTTGCATCTTATTAAGAATTTCTTCGATACTTGGATATTATTAAGAATCTGTTGGATCCTTGCATCTTATTAGGAATCTCATGGATCCCTGTACGTTATTAGGCAGCAGACCTGTTAATAGTAATCCCTAGGATCCTTGTAGTATAAAGAATCTCTTGGATCCTTGCATCTTATTAGGAATCCCTTCGATTATTTTGAATATTTATAGTATTTCTTGGAATCTTATTGGAACTGGTGTTAGGAATCTCCCGAATCCTTGTTTCTAATTAGGAATCACTGATATACTTTATCTTTTGGATGGCATGTAACCTATTGGATATTTTGTACTCTTTATTGGAATATTTTGAATCTTTGCACGATGATGGAAGGCTAGAATTGGTACTTGGTGGGTAAACACAATCTCTGACAGCTACACTTTTACGAGACTACTAAAGAAGAAAAATCCTGGCATCGTTCTGAATCCCAGATGACGTTTCTCCCCATATTTCGGAATCTCGGCAAAATCTTGCTGGACTTGAATCTTTGTAGTGCCGGACCTGGAGGTTCAAGAGGCATATAGGGGACCACCGAAATAGCATCCGGCTTTCCCGCAAGTGCTTGAGGGACAGGACACGTTTCCTTTTAAGTGCTGACGAATTTTTCGGTCAATGTTTTGGGCCTTTATCATTCTCTTCTTCGTCCCCGGGGGTTATTTCTGGTGCCCAGCAAGCTCCCCTGCCTCGGCTGACCCAGATGCCGCCCGAGGGCGCTCTGGAGGAGGGGGAGGGATGAGGGATACGCCTGACGATGTGGGGGGGAGGAGGACTTTGCATTTTTTCTTCCAGATACGAATGTGGCGCCCTTGCGCCTACCTAACATCTGGACGCTGTATTTATTTACTCGCCCCGCTTTAACTTAACGCTGGAATTGCAATGAATTATGCAGGAAATGGAATAGAACATAACCTCCTTTGGGCACTGTAAACAAGCAGTCGATGGCAGGTTGGCAGCGCCCTCTGCTGCCAAATATGCACCCAAGGTGTTGTGATATGTACACACGCATTCCACGTGTCAAAACTGATGGGAAAACACAATTCTACTTGAAATTTCTGTTTGAAACTACATTACTCTGGAAATGTGTTGGGTAGCAATTGAGTATATCGAGTACTAATAGTACTCACCTATTAAGTACCTAAGTACTACTAAGTACCAACTATTCAAAACGCATAAGTACAATGTGCTCTCGATTATAAGTATGTACTCATAATGGGTAATTACAAATGCCCCTTAGTATTATCCTAATTTTTTTTTTTTCTTGGATGCACTGTTCTTTTTCCCCCCTTAAATTATTAAAATTTTGTTCACGTGGTCACGTGTTTAGTTTTAATTGGTTCTGCTTGTTGTTAATAAAACAAATTGAGTTCCTAAACGGTACTTTTACAATCCGCCATACTCGTATCCATGAGTACAACTTGCCCGAGTCTGATTACGATACTACTCAAACTCATTTCGCATGATTACTGATTACTTGTACTCTGCTCACTGTGGAGTTCGATTCCAAAATACTCGTAATGGAACCCACTCCTGCTCATGAGTACAATTTCCCCACGTCTAATTACTCATTTCGTACGACTACTCATACTATGGAGTATCACGATTCCATTGCAGTCGTAATCAGTACTTACATCACGAGTTCAACTTGCCCAAGTCTAGAAGAAACGATGTTTATCTTCATTGACACGTAAGGAACTTGACGGAACTCACGGAACTTTTTTCATCAGTTTTGATACTGAATGGCCACTAAATAGTACCCCCAGTAATTTGACTAATTTTTCTTTATGGATACCTAATTTTCTTCTATTTGTGGACTTAGCAACTACTTCAAGTAGGTAACTGAAACACCCTTTGATGGCTGGAGTGCAACCATCATGGTGTGACATTCCAGCTACTCCATAGCTGCCAGCCACCGATTTGAACCTTTCTTTGCATTTTGGACACACCGTGTAAACTGCAGACTCCCCGTCACGTAAATTTTGACCAGAAAAACGGAAATTCCACGCCTCTGTGTATCTGAGAACTTTCTCGTGGCCATGAGTAATTTAATGGCTGCAAGCCTGTGTCATCGGCGGCTTTTGTAATCCTCGTTCCCCCTTGGGGATGACTAACGCCTGTTGTTTCCCTAGGACATGAAATGTTCGACATTGACGGGAAAAAAAAGGGGGAACAGGTTCGTGATGACCCTAATGAAGACTCATTTAATTAATGAGTGTGGCGGAAACACGTGGTGACGTCATTTC
The DNA here is from genome assembly GCA_034698625.1 of Julus scanicus. Classification (NCBI taxonomy): domain Eukaryota; kingdom Metazoa; phylum Arthropoda; class Diplopoda; order Julida; family Julidae; genus Julus; species Julus scanicus. The sequence goes on along the minus strand of JAQGBW010000497.1, from coordinate 36,583 downwards.
CCCGGAAAAATATTTGCTGAACCCACGCCACAGCCTCGTGTTGTTTTCGTCCGGGTCAAAGGGCATGTGTGCCATACTTGAACTTCGATTCCAGTGCATGTTCCACATAGTCGCCATTAGGGGCCATTCAAAAAGGACGTCCTCAAGAGGGGACTATGGAACTGCTGTCATGTGGACAGGGTAGAGGGAAGCCATTATGGACATCTAATAATGGTATTTTTAAGTTTTCAAGGTCTGTGAAAGGGGAAATGGTCACCGGAAGAAATGTGTCCCCAGTCCCAAATGTAGGGGAGACCGGGGCACAGTGGGTACACTTTTTAGATTTTTTTTTTTTTGGGAAAAATGTTTAACTTGTAGCATTTTAAAAGAATAACACAGTAATATAAAAGCCTTCAGGATCTGTATACATTTTGTCATCGTTTTAGAGCTACTACTTTTTTGCTATAAAAGATTAATTAAAGTTGGTTGTGCAGACTGTCCCACTGTGCCACTATACCGGGGCACAGCGGGACATAGCATGGGGTACAGTGGTCGACGCGAAATTAAGACAAATTTTACAAGAAAAAGAACACCACATTGATTGATTGTGTTTAATTCAGCATGTCAATTTAAAATTCCAAGTAAAAGTTTTCCGGCTATGATTGTCAGCCATGACGTGACCACGGCTATTTTAGTAGATTTTCTATATCTGTGAAGAACACGTAGTAGATTGAATTTATGGAGGATTTTAGGTGGACGATGACCCCCACTCAACTCTTTTATTTTTTTAGTGCAGTGTCGTCAGAAGACTGGAGCAGTTGAAAAACTGACTTTTTATCAACACTTGTACTACACTGGCGGGTTTGATTTATCCCTCAAGGTGGCGCATACTTGGATGACTCCACCCCTGCGTCTTGGAATGATTCGCGTCCCCATGATAAATGTCACGTTTTTACCATCTTGACACTTGCCAGCGACATGCTATTAACGAATGCCGAAAGGTCGTCCACCCCCGGGGTCTTCCACCCCGCCCTCGATGGCCAGTGGTCAGCGTGTTGACCTGACATTCACGGAAATAATAAAAATTTGGAAGTAAACAAGTGAAGTCTTTCTGCACGCGATGCGACCCTCATGTGCAAATCGAAATCTTTGTCGAATTTGGAAACTGGGTGTGGGCTTTGTTCTTTTTTTGGTTAGTAGACCAGCACTTAAGATATTATATATTATACAATATTTGGAAAATGCAAATTAGGCCAATGAGCACCAGTGTGCCACTCGGCACACTGGTGCTCATTGGCGGGTTACACAAGGGGGTTCACAACTTCACAAGAATATCCCCTTGTGTTTCAATAAATGGTTAATAGTGGGGGTTAAGATCCGATACTTTGATACATCAAAACACTAATCATGATCGATCACCGTGTCACATCAGATGATCTCACGTGATACCTGTTTGGGTGGCCTTCTATTTTGGGACAAGCCAATGGCAACACTTTGTTAAGGTCGTTGTTAGTCATATAATGTAATCGCTGATTTGGAACGGAAATTACTGTTTTCTGTCTTTTTTGAACAATTTACGTTTTTTCATACAATATAAAAAGGCTTCGTCATAGTCGAAGAGCGGATATGAATGGACGTTGTATGACGCGGGAAATACTTAGCTAAACGATTACTGTAATTGGTCGCGACTGGCTGTGGCGCTACCTGTGGATTTTATAATTTTTTTTCGGATTCATTACAATGTCTCGTTAGTAGTAAATTTTCAAATGCTCCATGAAAATTGACCCGAAACGAATATGGTTGGCCTGAATTTTTCTTTGGAAGTAGTTGCGCCATCGCCAATTTGAACATTGGTAAAGAGGGTCAGTTAGCGTTTCGAAATAAGATTATATTCATTTTCACATTTCCAAATTTGTGACGTCTCTAATAGAGAGTATTTTCAGTAGCTTTGGCGAAACGGAAGTGTAACGGCTGACGGCTTACGCGGCGGGGTTACAGCTTACGAGAACTTTTCATAAAGCGGTATTCGCCCTGGTTCCACAAAGTTATATGTAATTCATGGAGTTGCTGATTTTGATTTTTTTTTTTCAAATCTTATTATTTAACATTTAGTTGTGTTATCCAAAACACATATTTTGCCCAAAAAAAGCTCCACTTTTGTATTTTATTATTTCATTGTGTGTATATGATAGTAAAGATTTACATAAATAAAAACATTACAAAAAATATATAAGAAAAAAAAATAATAAGAATAGAACGATTAAGTGGAAAAATATTTTTATTTGTGGTCACAAAATGGATTTGATCTTATATATTTCACATTAACTTTCAATAGGTTGAAACAACTCGGAAACATCATTTAATTTATCTAAAAATTTGAAAGAAAATCCAAACTTTGACGAAAAAATTGTTGTTAACGTATAGGACTACCGTTTTGTGAAAAGTTCTCTTAAGCCGTTAGTTACCCCGCCGTGTATAAGTCGAGCGATACTCTTCCGTTTCACCGCTGATGCTGATTTTCATACCGAAAACCAAGACAGACCTACGTAAGTATTGCATATTTTCTGGAAATTGTAGTGGTATGTTCAGAATTTCAGATGTCATTATTTGCATCAGTTACTCGCATGTTTCCTCTATTTGCACAACCGGAAATCATATACCTTGTTTGGTAGTCATGTTTCGATTAAAGCTGAAATTTCATCAAAAGCATTGCAAATTAGCGTTTCGTCCGAAGATTCTCGCGTCTTCGCCGAAAGGATGACGAGACTTGCCGAACCCAAGTCACTCGGTGCGAGGGCGGGCGTGCCACTTCACCCCACGCGTGGCGACTGATGTGGGTCAGCTCGGTTGCGCTGACGTCATCCCACGCAATCGGTGACGTAACGAGGTCGACTCCACCGCTGGTACATGCACTTGTATGGAGTTGCCAGCGACTTTGTTGCCGTTTGGGTTCGTTGTCGCCTGCTGAGGTAATCTGGAAACACGTTTCTCACTTGTGCAATTCCAGCTCAAGTTAACACGAAGCGCCGTTACTCAAACGTAAACACTAACGGTGGCTTTTGGAATTATGTTTTAGAATATCATCGACTGCATTTAAAAAGCACCCTGTCCCAATGTTGCCCCACAAGATGGACTAAAGTTGGGACAAAATGGATGGGAATGTTAATCAAGTCCTGAGTAAAAAAAATGTGGCCATATTTGGAAATGTATCTATTTGACCTAATAAGTTTCAGATCGGGATTATTGAACACTTTCAAAATTTAAACAAAAACATTGAAAGTGTCCATATTTGACGGTACTGCATTGCCATTCTTGTAAATTTGAATTCTAGAAAATATATATAATGAAATAGAAATGCAAATAATAGATAAATACAAAATTTTATACAATAAATCCAGGGGGCAACTTAGTTTGCAGAATTTTAAGCATCTAAAGCCGGGTCTCCACTAAAGGCAACATTAAAACGTAAAACATGCAAATACCAAACATACAAGTACTCAAGACAAACCTGAAACAATGTATTTCGTCAACATGTTGACGAATGCTGACCTGTCTCCATCAAAAAGTTGACAGCGTCAGTCAACAAACGCGTCCAGTTTATGGCGCTCCTACCAAGGCTGTATATACTTATGAGTGTATACTTATATGGCTGAGCATGCGCAGTAAAGTGGCAATGTTTTTTTTTTTCCTTTAAACTGGACCGTTTCCCAAGCGATCAGAAAAATGTTGACGAAACCATGGTATGACAACAAACAAAAATGATAAGTTTGCTCAAACATCACGGTAGACAAACTTTTTTTTTCTAATTTTGTTTCGGCAAACCAAGGTGATCAACATTGTTGACGCGGCTGAAGACAAACTTGAAACCATGAATACATCAACATGCTGCTGAATGCTGAGGTCAAAGATGACAGGAAGACTTAACCAAATGTGTCTAGTTTATGGCGCTGTTTCCAAGCGCATTACCAAACATTCAGGTCCGCATTTGAGCACATGACTGAGTCACTGAGCATGCGCAGTAAAGTGGCAACATTTGTTACTTTTGTTCCGGACTATCTCCCGAGCGATCGGCGAAATGTTGCCGAAACCATGGTTCTGGCAGCCGAAAAAACGTCATAAGTTTGCTCAAACATAAAGGTAGGCAAACTTTTATTCATTATTTGTTTCAGCAAACCTTGTGGCCTTCAGTGGAGACCCGGCTTAAGGAACATCTTGGATGCTAAATGGATATAACACGTCCAATAGGAATAGAAATCCTCCACACCATTGTTGGTACCAAAACACGATGAAGCACGACAAAAATCCATGACGTGGAAACTGTTCAGACGTCTTTGTGTGGTATAATGAACCCCTTTGTGCCCGCTCGCACTCCGAGCATCCTGTTGTTTGTCTCCAGATGGAACTGATGAATTTGGCCTCGAAGGACGAGGAGTCAAGTGCGCGGACAAAGCACCCCATTCACATGTTTTGACATTTTTTTTGTACGTCAATTCGGTTAAGATCGGGTCAGTGGATGTGTATAACGGGTCGACATGCTCAAGTCTACACACTGGTTCCGCTCTGCTTGCTTCGATTTTTTTTAGAGATTTTTCCTTCTGCAGGCCATGGTCAGGCAGTCATCGAGTTCTAGATTCTACAGCTGCAGACTTGTATTTTGGGAAAAGGATGGATTCTGATGGAAGGGAGATGGAGTCTGGTGAAAGAGGGATGGAGTCTGGTGAAAGAGGGATGGAGCCTGGTGAAAGAGGGATGGAGTCTGATGGAAGAGGGATGGAGTCTGATGGAAATGGGTTGGAATCTGGTGGAAGTGGGTTGGAATCTGGTGGAAGAGCTTAGGGATGGAGTCTAGTGGAAGTGCTAGGAATGGAGTCTTGGGGAAGAGCTAGGGATGGAGTCTTGGGGAAAAGCTAGGGATGGAGTCTGATGGAAAATATAGGGATGGAGTCTGGTGGAAAAGGGATGAAGTCTTCGTTTACTAATAGGCTTTAAATATTGGATCTTTAACAAGACCAGATTTTTCGAATTTGAATTTTTTTTAACGCATTGTTTTGGCCAATTAGCTTTTTTAAAGTCATCTGAAAAACCAATTGTTGAACATTTTTTGCAGAAAATCCCACAAGTCCACAATCGGACGTGACGTCAACCTGTATGTGCTGCAGCGTCGCTTAGTGGCCGACCATTATAGGAGGTCGCGACTGACGCTTGCCTGTTGACAACGAAATAAACCATCCGGTTGTTGTTTGGCGAATAATTACCGCATTAACCCCCCGCTCATTTCCACCACTTTAATCCGCCCTCTGAATACCACGCCATTAACCCCACGCACATGCCGCTAAGTGGATTTGCAATTGAGGCTGATTTTTTTTTTTCGCGTCTCCCCGCAATTTCTGGGGCTTTACAACTCTTGTTTTCCTTTGTCGTGTTCGCTTTTTTTTAAGCTGTTGTTGTTGGGGTTTGGTATGTTTTCACCTTTTGGGGAATTTGGTCATCCCCCCTAATTTACGACCACCTCGTTTCGACAGGATACCCCGGGTGATCCTATAAGGACCCGCTGCATGGTCGTGAGCGAAACGGTCTCACACCCCGTCAAAGGGTTCGAGTGCCAATTTTTTTGCTACCAGCTGTTCTAAAACTCAACACGAGGACGCATCTGTTTCACGTGTCACGTGACTTAATTTATTGGATAAGGACTTCCGAATCCCAACCGTTGGAAAATATCCTAACCAACAAGATTTAGAGGGTTTGACATGTTTCACCATAATCAAAGCGGCGCCTTCTGAGGCCCTGACAGTAGAAATATCACTCGTCGCCATGCGACGACAGGTCGTTGGGGACACAAATTTCCATAAGTCATTAACAGTCCCGCATAATGGCTTTTGTCGAGCGTTTGGAACCCGGGTCACGATTTCGACCTGACGGTTATTGTTGTTGTTTTTACGTCTTGCTGTTTGACTCCAATTCGACGTGGGGCTTAGGAGGCATTAGAACCCCGTGCGACATAAGCTCTGCAACACTAATTGAACGTACATTTGATTCGATTGTCTGGGGTAAGGGCATAAAACCCACCGCCCGTTGACACCCGCAGACAGCAGTTTGACATCGCCAACAATTTTGTCAAAGACAGGTTTGAGGTTCTTCTGAAAACCCCTTTTGGAACACAAACATGTCAAAACTTGTTTGTACTACTTGCTCATGTTTATGTCAAACAATAGCTGGATTTCGTTTAACAGCAAATGACATGTTCATCAGAGATTTGCATGTAATACATCAATGTTTTTGAACCGGTGGGTCCCAAATGTACTTGGGAGGGTCGAAACAATAGGAGATACATGTATATAGCCATGTTTGGACCCTATTTAGGGGTGATCCATAAATTATGTCACACTTTTTTGGCTCTTTAAACACCCTCATCTCCCCCCCCCCCCACCTTTTAGACACAATTCCCTCATCCCTTGGTCACAATTGTCACAAAAAACAAGCAACCCACCAACCCCCTAGGTGTGACATACTTTTTGAATGGCCCCTTAGCCTATATGTCGATCATGTATAGTAATTATGTGTCTTGTTTAACCACAGAATGGTCTTAATGTGTATTGTCATGTATGAGCCTTACAAAAACATTAACGGCTAAAAGCCGCAGCGAATCGGCTTACGCGGCTGTGTAACGGCTTAAGAGAACTTTTCTTAAAACGGTACGTCTTCTTTTTTCATTCGACATCAATGACAATTTAGCCAAAGATGCATTTGATGGTGAATTTTAATGTCAAATGAGTTGTAGAATATCAAGTTTTTTTCTTCAGTGTCCACTGTTTGATTTATTCGCCTAGTTTTTCATTTTTCCTTGAAAAAATTCGCAAAAATGCCCAAACTTAACCCGAAAAAGGATTTGTAGTGTTGTGGTGAGTTGACCAAATTACCTGTATAATGTCAAGTGGAGTTATCCACAAATCATGGAAGCTTAGTCGAGTATGCAAACATGACCTCGTGACGTATACCTTGTTTCTGTTTACTTTGTTTATCGCAACTGTTTTTGTTTTCTTGTCAAACATTTGAGAAATGCTATGTTAAGATATGGCAAACACGACGTGTCAATAACTCCTTCACATACGCACCAACTTTTTGTTAGTTTCTGCCATTTGAGTCTTAATCCTGGATTATCGTTAACTAAAGTTTGGTTGTTGGTTTGAAGTTGGCAATCGATTGTTAGAGGGGCAACAACGACTTCTTTCTACCAGGGTTCAAGAGAGGTTAAATTCCTGGAGATCAGGCGAAGTACATTTTGAATCTTTCAATTAATTAATATTAATGGGAATCCTTGGCCATATAAATTATCGCAGGGTGGCGAGGCACTCCCTAGCAACTCTTGAATTCATTAGCAAGACCCCAACTAACGCCATTTTTCAAACATTGTTTAGCTCCCTCTTGCTCAGAGAAATTTATGTTTTTCAACAAATCACTGACAGTCAAATGTTTAGTCTCACTAGGTGGCGGTGATGGTTTGTTGATAGCAGAGACAATTTCGTCAACTGCAATGGATTTACACAATACAGTCTATTGTTTAATTCAGCAGCTTCAATAGTCGCGCGTAAATCCCACTCACTCGTATTGCGTATCCATGTTTGGAAACTGTAGCCAGATTCAAATAAGCGTATTTTTCTTCTCTAACAAAAAATGTGCGTTGTTGTGAATGGAAACCTTTTAATATTATTTTCTGTAAAAAAAAAATGCTTATCAGATAAGGAAAGTATTATTATTATTATTATCCTCTACGCCGATAGCGTCCCACTTTCTAAAAATCTGTACAAATTCAAATTTGGAGAAAATCCGACTTCCAATTGTACTGGTATTACGTTGCGCGCAATTAATTACTAATTAGGCGATTATTAGCGGTTGGTATAATGGACGAGAGTAGCGTTAATGTTTTCTTCCCCCTAGTATACTATAGTCTGTCTCATGTGAATAACGACCGTGTAACAATTACGAAAATTAAGCCGGCAGGCGTCGATTTGCAGAGAAATGAAAATTGTATTTGATGTTGGAAAAACATGTTTGCCTTGAATCAGAGCCTACATTGCCTAAATCTTGAGTGGTCTTTCGATAATGTTGCCTAACTTGCAAGCCCGAGCTAATTGAAAGCAAAATCACTGCTAGGCTTCACATATCACTTCATGATCTCATTCGTTCGAAAATCATATATCTACGCTGAAAAAGTGAAGCAGCTTTTTTTTTTTTTTTTTTTTTTTTTACACCCAAGTGGCAAAGAATGATATTTAAAATTCATTTTTACTTGAATAATTAAAAACGCACGTAGAATTGAGTGCATTGCCCCGAATATTTCAAATTTTTAAAAGATTAAAATAAATTGAAAATCTTTTCATGTAAATGTTTTGCTATTGTTTCTCAGACTAATCAGGATGCGTATTTTATTTTTTTACAATTGCTTCCACCCTAATTATTTTAACACAGTTACCGTTTTAACGCGGTTTTGAACGTAGGCGTCGCTCGTAATCGCCCACTTATTAGCTCAATTTAACGTCATTAAAAGCGCGTTGTTTGTCACGAGGTGTCGCCATATTTGTCCGGAATTGTTGTTGTTGTCTTATCCACCCAACCAATTCGTCCTCGACTGCCTTTTGAGTTAACCCACTCTTTTTTTATTGATCTTCCCACGTTCAAATGACCTTTCTCGCGGCAAATTTCGTATCATTGCTTGGTTTTTATTATTATTCTAATTGGCGATTTATTGTGCCTGCGCAAGTGCCTGTTAGGAACATTAATTTCCATAAATTAAACGCCTACGCCACTCCTTTAACGCCTAAAATCGAGGCGCGTCTGGGCGGCCATGTTGGGAGTCACATGGCGCGGGTTCTTCAACGCGCTTCTTTCTTTTACAAACACGAAACAAAAGCAGGGTTTGTGCAAACTTTTTTTTTGTCGTAACGTACTTTTGAAAGATGTTTCGAAACCGGGTTAACACATTCATATAGAGCTTAGATTAAAGAGGAAAAAAAATAGTTTCAATAATAAACCTCTGCATGGAAAATGACATCCATGTTTGTTTACAGAATCCCTGTTTTTTATTCATGTTTTCTCAGAGGTTGGTTGAGAGCATGTTAATCCGGAGTTTATGAAAAAATGTTTTACAAAATTTGTCTTTTATTTTTTTACGATTAATCTCTGAACAAAGGAGAACCACGGGAACCAATATCATAAATAGCATAAACAGTGATACTCAGATTAGGGAAAATAAAAATAAAAATGAAAAGCATGAGAAAGAAACATGTTTTAGAGAAAGTTTCGACAAATTTCGGGGAAATTATTTTTATTTCCAATTGTTTTAGGAATTGTAATGGCTGCAACTTCCAGGAATTCTGGGCAGTTGGACTTGTTTCAAACTTATTGCTCTTGTAAAAATCGACTTTTTTCTGTTCTTGGGGGTTTGTTTGTTGTTCATCCGCTTTTGAAAGTTGTTTACGTGGGGATTGTAGCGTAGATAAGCTGTAACCAGATTGCCTGCGAATTTTTATTCCGCTTTCGAGTGTTGCTTTCCTGTATTCCGAAATCACTTTCAGATTGTCCACGTATGGCGTACGTGCGCCATTTTCACTTTCAATTTTTGTGTTTTTTTTGTGTTTTTTTTTTTGTCAATTTCCAGCGAAATACGATTGATTCAAGTGGGCTCACCTGTTGCCTATAGATAAAAAGCCCTTATGGAAATTGCTTTCATTTTTATCTTTATTGGATTTTGTTTTCTAAAAGCATTCAAGGATGCAGTTGCATTGCCAGCAAGCACTGCAGCGTAGTTTAGCGGCCATCTTGGGACGCTTTTGTGATTCTATGATTTGGCGTAATTTGACTTAGGAACATCAATTTGCGCATGTTTTTTTCTTCTTCTAAATGTTGAGTTTTGAGCCTGCACATCAAACCAATGTCGAGGGATTGACCTGTAACTGGTATATTTTGCAGGTCGAAAAAGCGCCATGTTGCGACTCCTCGGATTAACTTTATATCTATGTACGAGATCTACTAAGTTTCTTTGTAGGCAAATGGGAATATTGTTTTTTTGATCGTATCGCTAGGGTAAACTTCTAAAAATGGATTTTTAGGTGAGGATTGAGGTCACGTGGATTTGATAGAGATCAGCTGATTTTACATGCTAGTTGTATCCACGCGATGGGCTTACAGGTTGAATGACCAGCCCAATTTAATTTTAGAAATTGTCTTATCAATTCACAATTCGAGAATTGGTTCAATAAATGTGACATTGTCGTGCAAAAATGATGACGTGTGCAATTTGTAATTTTGAATTGTAATTTTTGATCAATTCTGGAATATAGACTGATCGTTGTTATGGATCAGTGCAAGAGCTCCAATATGGCGTCGTTCAAGAGTTTGTGGGAAACGTAGTTATTATCTTTAATGCCTGAAATTGGCGACAGTATGCTTGTCTGGTCATTATAAATCGTGATAGGAACTGTAATATGGCACCCAGAAAGTTTTGAATCTACCTCAGTGACCTTTATAATATGGAAAAGGAATATGGAAACATGTTGTCCTCCATTGCTAAGATAGTATCGTCTAGACGTAACTTTTAGGCACTTGTAAAGCTAGAAAAACTTTTCATTATACTGAAATTGACGAAAAAGCTTTTAGTTGAACATTCTACAAGTTTTATTTTCGTGTTTTATTAAATATTATAAAGCTGGAGGGAATGTTTAACATCTGGAGTACTACGAGTACCAATGTGGTACTCTATCAATCGTTTTGAATATGAAATGGGGAAGAAAAAAGCAGATGTCACTATATACATAATTGCAGATGGCTGAATAAATGGAAGATGTACTGTATCATTCCTAATATCAAAATTTATTTATATTGTTGTGTCTCCCGTTTCACGATGTTAATCTTGGTTGGCAGACTGCGCGACTTCCAAGATGGTCGCCAACGCCCGCGGATTTGATTTCAGTTCCCCGGAAAAGGCAGATCTCCTGTTCCTTGTAAGGGAGACTCTTTTTATAGCTGTTTACAAGCTCGAACTGGCCTAGTTTAGTTTCAGATTTGTTTTTGGATGAAAAATATACGACGGTCTGGGCCTAAATATAAAAGGTTTTCTTCAGTGGCTCCGGTGAGGGCCTCCTGCAAAGTGGCACGCACGTGATGGCATCAACTCTTGACATAGTTACACCATTGTTTTCTGGTGATTATCAATGTTTTGCAAATGACTCCAGCTGCCTTAAGCCCGGGCTACTCGTGCTAAAGATGCGATCAATTTTAAGGGGAAGCTTCGAAAGTCAACTCAGCAAAAAATAAGTAAAGTGTGCAAAAGTTTGCTTGCACTCCTGAGCAAATGCTCCCATAAAGAGATTCTTAAATTCTAATTCCTGTATTTGGAAGGTTTTGCATCAGTGAGATTAACGAATACTTTATACAGGCTTCTTGGCAAACACATAAATACTAAGGGAATATTTGAGTTAACACTTACTCAGCTTTCTGTAAACGTTGTCAGGGCTCATGCTCAAGCTCACTCATTTATCAAAATTCACTGAAGAATGTTACTTTTGAGCACAATCTCAATATATACAACAAAATGTGACAAGGTAAAATCAAGAGTCTGGAATCGGTTGAAAAGATTGTCAAAGATTCTCACATTAAAAATTTATAATTTTTAATCTGAAATATCGCAATGTCATTACTAATGAAACTTAACTTGCAAAGTTTTGGAATTGCAGAGATTTCATTAAACAACCAGAATTCTTTAATAGTTGACCAATATTTTTGGCATTCATCAAATATTAGCAAGAGTATAATAATTAACAATAATAATATGATATAAACTGAATTAGAAGATATTTAATTTCATTACAGTTTTAATGAGGAAGGCAACAAAATTCCGCCATGGATTGCTTAAGGTTGGCCATAGATGTGTAACTTTTAGGTAATGGAAGGATTTTCATAAAATCAAATTAATTGAAATCTATTCCGTGACCACAGCTATCAACTTTTGTACTTTATGCCAAAATTACTTATTTTGCATATCGGTTCATTTCGGATTTTGCGTTCAGAAAAACAGGATCTATTCAGCTCTGGTCAAAGTTGCCTTCTTCATCCAAGCTAGACGCTAGTAAATACAGCCGGAAACGGTAATTTCGTGCATGTGCGCATGCGCAATAAACGTGGCGTTACTCCCATGATCCCGTTTAAGAAGCGTTAATGAAGCCAAGTTGTTACAAATTACCTAAAATGGTTGTCACTCATTTTTCCTGTTTGCAGCATATAGTTTTTTCCACTTAATGTTATGTTTAGATCTTAGTACCTTTTTTCGCGTTTCCGCGTCAAAGTGGGCCAGGTTTTTTTTTTTTTTCGTCATTCTTTTAAAGCACTTTGTTCGTGGGCTTGGTCTCGAGTTTGCTCGTTATAAACGCAAATTTCCGCGATTTTTTTGTAAATTAAAGCCGGTCCGGAAACGGATGGGCCTGTTCATTTTTATGGCGAAATCTGACTGGAAAAGGATTTCAGCCGCCCTACGTCATTATGACATTTTGAAAATTTCCGTTTTGTTTCATAAAATATTTATTTTAAGCTTGTGAAATATCCATTGAAAGCCGTTGCGGAACGCCCTATCGAGAGTCCCAATATGGCGCCGCATGCGTTTCATGGTGCTTATTAAACCGTTTCAGCCAGTCGTCGATCGTTAAAGCTAATCGACTGTTAAACTAGGAAAAAATAGACTAATGACTAGTGTAAATTTTTCCTAGTCTGACTAAATTTAAATTAACATTGAGCTTTTGGCGCCATGTTGGAGCTCTTCTGTCAACTTCTCACTTTATGAAGCGTATTTTTCATCTATGTTTCTCTAAATTATTCGATTATAATCATTAATTGTAAAAAAAAATTCAGGATGTTGTTTCACTAGTTTTGTGGCACATTTTTATTTAAAAACGAATTTACATTAACTTAAAGGGAAACGCACGTTTGCTTGAACTATATTAAGCAATATATCGCCCTAGAAAAAAATTCGGATTATGTTACCTAATATATTTTCAGTTTAATCGTATCGACCCAGTTTTATTTAGCAGGTCGTGGGAGGACGCCATATTGCAGCTCTTCTGACAGCAGCGCCGCAATATGATGCCTGTCGTGTGCACTTTATGACCCCGCGTATCGGTACTTTTTTTAGTTTTAAGCGTATGCCACATTTTTTAAGGAAATCATGAATGTATTTTCATTCATTTTGACCCGAAATCCAGGGGTGAATTTGAGCCGTCCGGGCTGGTCCACCTAGCTGCCTGCCCTGGGTGGCTACGCTCGCGGTTCCCGCAGTGTGTCAAGTGCGCTTTTGACAGGTGGGTCAACAGAGTTCATTCGAATCTGATTCCAGATCCGAAAATAAAACCCTTTCTGGGCTCTGAAGGGGGACGAGCGAATTTTATTTTTTTTTTTAAACTAACTTTCTGGCCCATTTCCATTACGGTGTCGGCTTTTTTTCACGCATCCCTACGGCAGCCCTCCCTGAAAAACTGCGGGAAATGAAGCCGATTTTTATCCGAAGCATCCCGCTGAGCGTTGCGCCAAACTCAACAATAGTGCAATACCGGGAATTAACTTGGGTCCTTCCATAATATTTCTTGCTTAGTAAAAGAGGACTCGTACTCATTCATAATTCTCCCTAGTCTCCATAACTGGTGCAACGGTTGAGAAACAATTGTGACAACCATTACTGGTCTCGTAACCAGAATTTATGACCACCTTGGTACAATTGCGCTCACCCAGTTCACCCACACACCATTTTCACCCCTAAAATATGGTAATTTTAAAGTTTTATGGACCATCTGTCAAGCCGAATTCGGGGTATCTTGACCCGTTATCTGATCGCCGTAAAAAAAAGTTGGTTGTTGGGAAGTTTTAGACCCGTCGCGTTTGTTTTACCAAACAGCACCCTAAAAGTTGGGTATTTGGGAACGGCCAATGGGGTGCGGGCTTCCAGATTTGTCAAAGAGTATGAGCCGTACGAAAGAATGGTATCATTTCTGGCTTAAGATTTAGGTTCATGCGTATTGCGTATCAGGGCTGAAAAAGTGAAGCCTGTGATTGTAGTACATTCAGATTTTCAGTCTGAATGTACTTAGCAAGGCCGAATATATTGGGGAATGGGGATCTTGGGGAAAGATCCCACTGATATCCAAGAAATGTTGCAAATATAAAAGGGGAATTCCGTTTTTCTGTTAAAGAGCGATTTTTCCAAGGTAAAGGGGCGAATTTTTTTAGGTAAAAATGCATCTTTTCAGAGTAAAATCGCAATTTTTCTGCATTAAACGTGCGATTTAACCTGGGCCTGCCAATTCTTGGCACTGCCGGGCTCTAATTTATATATATAACCAAAATAGCACCAAGATTATGGACCCCCTTCCCCCCTAAGAAAATACAAATTTGCTGGTGTAATGCATTTTTCGGGATTAAAAATCAGATTATTCTTCTTTAAAAATCCACTTTTCTGTAGAAAAAATGCAATTTTTCTCCAATAAAAATACAAATATTCTGCAGTCAAATTGCATTTTTCAGGATTAAAAATCCCATTTTTGTGCTTTTATCTTTATCTTTTGCAATATTAAAGCAGTTTAAGCTGGTCAGGGAAATTTTTTTAAAACCTGGAACAGTCAGGGAAGTTGAATATTGTATTTGGGGATGGGGGGAGGAAAACCTGATTATATTTATAACCAAAATAGCCCCAAGATTCTGGACCCTCTCCCTCCTTCCAAATGTGAAGACACATACGGCCTTGGGTGAAGAAGTGGATGGGGAGGTAACCTAATGCGGACAATAATTTGTACTTGTGTCAGTAGACCACAGATCCATCCATAATGATGGTCTTTTTAAAAGGAATGTGCTGGCCACCAACAGGGGGTAAACATTAATCATATGTGACCTAGTTGACAGATGGGTATGGATTGTAGATTAAGGAGGCGCTTCGTTGTCCGACCTTTGCCCCTGCATCGACCCACGTCAGAGACCTTACTGAGCTTGGGCACTTGCAGATGGCCCTTCTGTCAGCACCATCTGGCGAAGTAGTACGGAAACTGCTACAATTGATTGAATGGTAAAAGCATCGACTTGTGGTATTTGAAAATGTCTTCTTTGCACTCTCCATCATGATTTGGTTATCTTGTTTTCAAACAAAATAGCATCAGTTTACCTTAGTAATCGCGCGTCGATATCAGGATAACCAGAACTTTAAAACTCAGTGTTTACTCACTGGTGGTCTACGTGCTAACCTTGGCATTGAAAAAATCACCATCCTATTATTTAAAACTGATTCAACCACATTAAGTTAATGTATTAATTATGGATCACAGCAGTGCCTGGAAGCCTACCAAATCTAAATTTAGGTAGTAACTTAAAGACAGGGTTTAACACCATTTACAACAAGGTGAAATATAGTTTATCTGAGTAATAGTAGTAAGTAAGCCTGGTTCATGCTTAGTCGCAGTTTTCAATAATGGCGAGTTGTGGTGGCGCCACTTCTGGAGCTTAAGATTGCGATTTTGCAATACCTTCTAAAACAAATTAATAGATTGGTTCTGTTCTTGAATATGATTTCAAACATGAAACTTGTTCTGACTAAGTTGTTCACCACCAACACCGAAAAGTAGGAACTTCGCGTGCCATTTTCACACTGTATTTTTAGTTTGTTTATTGGTCTAAAAATACACGGATGAATTGTACATTTTGCGAACTTAACGTTTAGTGGCTGACGATTTATTTTATGAGGTATTACAAGTATTACAGAAAAAAGTGGAGACGTTAGACACTTCTGCACGTGCATTCTTTCCAACGAAGGACTCTGAAATGAGCCAATGAGATCTCATGCCCGCATTTCTTATTCTCCTCCTTCTCCCCCCCCCCCTCCATCAATTTTAGAAAATCAATTTTAACCAATATCGTCAGTCAGGACTTGATGCTCTTCTTCACGTACATTCCTGTTGGGAAAGTATATCGATTAGTTGACTTCTTTGAAATGAAGGGCTCCAAAATGAACCAATAAGGTCGAAGAAGTCTGTTCAGGATGGAAATGAATGTTGTTACGGAAATGAAAAGTGACGCCATCTATAGTATATCATCCATTCGTGTTAATTTATAAATAAAAAAAAACAATCGTGGGCGAGTGCTTCGGTAGCTTCGAAAACCATAGGAATTCACCTTTGCACCTTCTGGAAACACCTGGTTAACTTTCGCCCGTGACGGCGGCCATGTTGTGGGCGTGATTTTTTCACCCCTGCAAAATTTCGCTCTTTGGCCTTGGTAAAATATTCGACGCCAGCGCTAAATAGTTTTGCTGCTGTCGTGGGAGCAGCCGTTGGGTGTGGCTGCTAGAAACCATCCCGAAAGGTGTCCAAAACGGCGTTGCAGGCGTTTGTTCGCGTGGGCACATCGCCGACGTAAACCATTTTCCAGCTAGACTTGAAAAATCAGGAATAGTCAGGCAAAATAAATTGAAAAATCTTAAGGAATTGTAAAAACTGTTGAGAATGTCTGTTCTGTGGATTCCAACAGGGACCTTGCAGGTTGTAAAATCTCACTGGCGAGCAGTGCATCATCTAGTTTTTCTGTGCTATTGAAATTCCTGTGAGGTTTGGGATTTGAGAAGATTTGAAAACTGCTGGGAAAAAAAAGACTATAGATTATTGAAAGGCCTTGCTGCGCTTTGCAGATGGTCTTGAAAAGACCGTGAGACATATGAAATATCATGTTTTCCTTCGTCGTCTTGCAGATGGGAAAATCCCTGTGGTGAGCAGCAATCTGGCTTTTGCGTCCCCAGCTGGAATTCTGCAAGATCTCTCCTTCCTATAGGCGCAAGCCAGGGGCATCTTAAGCTTTTAAGCAGATACCTCACGTGTCCATCTTGCTTTTGTAGTACGACTGATGATAGACACTTCACTTAATGTCCCGGTGGATTATGACCGCCATAAAACGGGTTGCGGATGCCTCCCGACATCGTAAATCTGGATGTTTGGCGGAATGATATGTCCGGGCCCCTCCGATGAACCTGTTCCCACGTTTATGACCCATCCCCTCCAAAACGGCAATTCCTGCCGGATGAAATGAAATGACCAGAAGACAGTGTTGTTGTCGATTTATTGCCTGACGATGAAATCTTTCTTGGGGATTGATGGAAAGTGCGAGATTTGATTACGGGATTATGACCCTCTGACGGTGATCACCTTTGTCCATGCGGCACCCATTGTAGGTACGATGGCCCCTAGCGGCAGGGTCTTATGCAACAATTTTAACTTCAGAATTCATACCTGTAGCCTCATTATCAAATTGGGAAGCATTGATGGATAAAACTGCATCATTGCGTTGAGACATTGAACTGGAGGGATGCTGTGCTTCAGAAATGCACGCTTAAGATGTAGTATATGATTCAGAAAGAATTCCAAGAATTTGGTATTCAAAAGCAATAAGCCTAAAGATAGTTAGCCAAAGAACCCTTCAACTTATGTTATCTTTGTAGTTAGATGTATTCCTATGAATAAATCATTTTGTATTCATTTAACTAATAAAGTGTGAAATCATTCAACCTGCCGTTATCGCACTGCATATACATGGCTTGAACATCTGCATGGTAACCTGTTGGCAGCACCACTAACCACCTAATCCTGTGTGGTTATCTCAACGCAGAGTGGCACCTGTGTGTGCACTGGATGGTTACTGAGCCCACTGTCTTGGACTCAAACTGACCATCTCTGACTTAGGGATTCAAAGATCGAAACATCTAACCGGGTTTTCCAATGAAATAAGATTTAAACTTTTAAGGATAATGTAGATTATGTAAATTTTCTGTGTGCTAGCTTTTTAATGAGTATCTGTTTTGTATTCATTGTTTTCTGTCTTTTTTGTGTGTAGATTTTGCTAAACTCCTTAATAACCTTGTTGGACTATGTAGTCGTGCCTTAATTAAGTCATTGGCCTCTATTTTACCCCACGCTGTTGTTTTTATTTATTAGATTTTCTCAGTTTTAGACATTTTTTTAAACAAAAGTTGTGGTGGAACTTAGTAGCTGTTTCTGTCCATTTAAGGACGTCTTTATGGCTGTTGACAACCATAAAGATGTGTTATTGTGCTACTTTGCATAAAAATCCTGAACTACATTCGGATTTCTGGAATTATTGAATGACCCTCACATTCCTGTGCTCCATCCGGATGTTTATTACGAATAGGGGTTATACAATCCCTGCTCAGCACTGGCTGTGGGGCTCACGTGCCAAATTGAACCTTGGTGACCCGGAGTAAGTACAACACAATGGAAAGTGTCAGCTTTTTTGACAGGCGCTCGCCCCTGGATTCTACCCCAGTTATCTGTAGTGTACACTCTTTAGTGGCACTGATATGCCACAGGAATGCTCCACTTAGCCTGTATGAGATTCACCCTGTGCAGTGTTATCAAGCATATGTGGGGGCGGTGGACAGTTCTGATGTTAAAGGGTTGCCCATGTCAGTGCTTGGAATCCTGAAAGCCCCTAACTCGTGAAATGGTGTCACCTAAACATGTCCTGGATTATTGTTGCAGACGTTTTACTCATGTTGCTCTATTTAATTCACTTCCGGTGCTTGGTGTTCCTGGGCTCTTGGCACCTTTTTCTGGTTTTTTGGGACATCCCGGGCAGAAAACGGGGTAACAGCTGTCGGACCTGTATATGCCTTTTGGCAGAGATCCTGTGTTAGTCATTGGCTAAATTTGAACTCCTTTTTTAGGTTTCTGTAATATTTTGTGTGTGTTTCAGTTTGAAACCGTTTATGGAACGTCGTCTTTAACTTGGTTCCATTCAGTAGATCTGGCGCCATAACCAAGATGGACCGTACATTATCTCTAGTAGAAAAAAAAAAAAAAAAAAAACAATGTTAGAGCCATCCTGGTTATTGTCCCATTTGGCACCGGTATCAATGCTAAGTCAACATTTCTTTTTTGGAACCAAGTTCTTGACAGTATCTAGAGATTAGCGTCCTAAACGTCGAGATACTGACAAGAACGCACAAACACTCATATAATGTCGTTCCCTTTCTGTTAACTACAAATCCATGGAATACAAGCAGAAAGTTTATCTAATAAGTTTTATTATTAAATGTAATGAATGTACGAGGTTTGGACCTTTTATTTATTAGAAAATACCTGGTTGAGTTTTGTTGAAAATACGAAATTTTCCTCTAGTCATGGAATAACGGAGCTTAAATCTGGCAGCAAGGAAAACATTACTTTTTTTTAAAAATAATAATAATTTCTAAATGGTGGAAATGGGGATAATCTAGCAATTGTGTATGAAAGAACATTAAGATGGAATGAATTGTTTTTATTTTAATTTTGATTTCGTTGATGGATCAATATATGGACTTATGTTGCTTTGATATTTATCTTGATTTTCTTTGTTAAAATTACCAATATTTTCAAAAGTTGTTGACATTTATCTTCACTTATGCTTTTGAGATAATTTGATACCGTCTATGCATTGTAAAAATATGGATATGAATGTATGTATACCGGCATCTTTG
Organism: Julus scanicus; assembly: GCA_034698625.1. NCBI lineage: Eukaryota > Metazoa > Arthropoda > Diplopoda > Julida > Julidae > Julus > Julus scanicus. The sequence goes on along the minus strand of JAQGBW010000497.1, from coordinate 17,061 downwards.
ATAATGTTCGCTTATACGTAATGTCTTGCTTTTATTTGAAGCAGTTGTAAGCCGATAAAAATGTTCTCCTTGAGGAAAAGTAATAAATTTATCTACAGTTTATTATATAAATATACTGCAATAATTTTTGTGGTCAAGGACTTTGGAAACATCAATATGCAAGAGCAACTCAATCGATTGAATGATGAAATTTCTCATAATTGGACCATCAGCTTAATCTCGCCGAAATATAGTCCAATCCCAATGGATCCCATTTAATTAACCGGGATTTTGCCTCTAGTACTCTGCATTCCATCGTTGTAAAACCGGTTATGGAGCTCGTTTCGCATGCACACGTAACGAGCTCCGTAGGCTAATTAGAAATAATGTATGCGAGTCCACGATTTCGGTATAAACTAGCCAGGCCCACTCGCTTCCCATTGTATTTGCATATTTAATGCATTTTCATATTGGAGCGACCCCCGCAACCTAATAACCCAGTTCCGTCGCTATGCTGCTTATTTGCCAAAAGACGAAGTAAAAAAAAAGGATTTTGCAAAAACCCTGGAACCTGCATCTGGAACAGATGAGGCGCTTCCATAGGCGCACCTTTTGGGCGCGGTACGGAGTCCTGCACGAACCCTAAATGTTAAAATAATCTTCAAACGAAAAAACTGAGTAGAGTAGGGCGTGGAAACAAGTCAGTTAGCTGAGATTATCCTTAATTGCGAAAATTGGAACAAGGGGCCGTTCAAAAATTACGTCCTCAAGGGGGGGGGGGGTCTGCTGGCATGTGGGTGGGGTGAATGCCATAATGGGCGTCCACTAATGAGGGTATTTTTCATTTTTTTGGTTTTTCTGTTTAATTGAGTTTTAAAGGTCAGTGAAAAGGGAAATCACCAAAAGCAATCACAACATCCTTTTTAATGGGTCGGGCTTGCAAAGATACTCACAGTTGAATGCGAGAAGGTTTGGGTGGGTGTGAGAACTGTTTGGGGTGGCTTGATGGATCAGCAAGGGCCTCATATTGTTGTTTTTTACTTTGAAATGGTAGATTTTTTAAAATTAATATACAAGTTTGCACACGCTGCCAGCAGGTAGCAGCATGAGATAGGCAAGTTGTGAGTGAAAAATTTAAATAATAATTTAATTTAAAAAAATCTACTATTTTAACGTGAAAATGACACGATCAGTACCTTGCTGATTTATAAAGCTATTTTAAACAATTTTTATTTTTATTAAATCTTTTTTTGTTTGACTGTGAGTGTCGTTGCAAATTTTCTCATTGAAAGGGATAGGGTTGCAATCCCCCTTAATCAAAAAATCTGGAAAAATGTCGTGGAATTAATGCTAGACATTGTGCCGTGAGCTGAAAAATACCAGTTTAAAAAGCATTAATCAATAATTAATTATCTGATCATATTGTATTCATTTATAAGCATCCAAAGATGGCAAATGCAATTCCAGGAATTAGCTACACTTATTGAAGGGCAAGTTCAAGAATGATGCATTTTTGTCCATTGTTGTCAAGAAGTGCATTCACCATTGTCTACTTTGAAATGTCAAATGTTTAATTAGGTTACACGTGTTTGTATGTTTTATAATTGTTCTATCATGTGCCTGCCGAAGTGTTGTTGCAAAAATCTGGTTTCCAACTAAGGTTGTTAACGTTATATTACAGGAACTATGTTCTTTTTTAATTTCTCATATTTATCGAATAACAAATTTAGGAACCATAATTGTTGATTTTGTGGAACGGGGAATCTTCTGGTTGGTTTCTTAACACCAGGTGTTGATGATCTAACAAATAGATAATTATTTAAGCATAGCTTCTGTATGTGGAAGCTTAGATTGTTTGCTTGTTCTTTTAACCAGTAGCAGAAATTTAGTTGTCAAATGGCTTCTACCTTGCCATTGTGGTGCAAGTCAGAAACACAATTATTGTCTGTCTGATTAAAATCCAACTGTTTCTTTAATTTGTCGCCCGTTTTGTTTTTTGAAGATATCGCCATCGATTGGTCCGACCATGCGCTCTGGTGGGCCGAGAAAAACCAGTGGTTGTCCCGCACCCGATCCACACTGGACCAGTATGGCGTTCAAGCCGATGCCATCCTGCAGTTCACCCCAATGCACAAAACATTGAGAGTGCAGATGCCCGATCTGCAGTACCGGGACTTGAAAGTAGACTACTCCGTCAAAGTGTTCAAGACCATTATTAAATTGTGCAAGAATCTTGGTAAGTCCCAAGCTGGTCAAGTCTATACGACCGTTCTTCCACAGAGGATCTTGAGGATCTCAAAGTTCCAGTAAAATTAAGGGGAAATCCCTATATTTAGATTGATATTTCTTATGACAAACTTTTCTTTTCCCCGCACAACATTTAATTATTGTGTCTTGACAATGCCCATGTTCTGCAGACAACTCATGGGGTTCTCTCCAATTGGATTTGATTTCTTTGTGACTAAGCGTTTCCATCGCCCCACAAATTTAGATTGATAAGCTTAACAACGTCCAATCGGATCCCTCGGATTTTTTATTTATAATTTAACGGTTTTTTTCACCACAAATTCAATTTAGGAATCCGGCACCCGGAGGAGCTGTCGTTTTGCACCCAACTCACACAGGAGCAGCTGAAGCGCAACCAGAAGGGTAGCATCGACCGGCGAAACCGTAGCCAGCAGGACTCTCGCCTCCACAATGCCTCCTCGGACATCAACAATTACTCCATGAACAGCCTCGACATCACCAGCCCCAGCTCCGGCTACAACACCCTCCGCTCTCCAAGTACCCCGGCCAGCACCGTAAGTGCATCCGTCAAGGGTATTTTTTTCAAACCAAGCCACATTTTTTTTCTCTAAAATCTATAGTCGAGCTGGAGCAGCAGTGCTAACTGTTAACCATTTTCAAGTTCAGCACCTGCTTGTTCCGTGTGAGTGCTTAGTATGGCATTTCCAACACGTCCGCTCATTTGCCTACAGAGGTATTCTTCGTGGTGTACAATATCTGAACGTGGATAAAAACATGATGTGTCCACAGCAGGATACAGGACTGGATGAATGTTTGGTTCACAGAGTTGGTGGACCGACCTATTTCCCTTGTTGAAGAATTGCTATTCGGATCCCCGCGGTCAGCCTCATAAAGATTGATTTTGTTTTTTATTTTTTGCCAATGCCGACGATTTGGAAAAGCGAGGCTTTTTGGTAAATTGGAAAACGGTAGTTTTATTGTAGTCAGGTTCTCGCTCCGATCAAATGCATTCAAGTGGAAAAATGCCTTGTTTTTTTCCATAGTCGAACAATTGTCGCGGTTCCAGATGTTGAAGCCCTCGCAAGCGGTTGGTTACATGACTGCTTGCTGTCGGTGATTTCAGAATTCTGAAAATAATCGAAATTTCAACAAGCGGTTGGTTACATGACTGCTTGCTGTCGGTGATTTCAGAATTCTGAAAATAATCGAAATTTCAACATCCTGAGGGAGTTGATGTTTCTAAGTGCACAAACAATAGACAGACATAAATTAAGAGGTGGACATTTAGTTAACGTAAAATATGAATATACTTTGGACCAGTCATCGGTGTAGATGGGTTTCCATGGTGCTACTTCGGCCATTTGGTGAGAACAGTGTTTAATTTGCAAAGTAGGTCATTACTTTTTTCTTGCCAATGGTTTAAAGCAGCTGGCAACCTTGTATTATAACAATATTCATGTTGATATTCATTGTCTTAACATTCTGAAGCAAAACATATGTGGCGCATCTTCTGTACTCCTATGTTTAGTTAACTCTACTGTTGGAGAAATGCTTTGGTTGTAATCAAATTATTACTCATTTTTCTTGCTCAAAGAATATTTGAGAAACATTCACGCACTATCTTGTTAACGTTTTGAAAGAAAAAATAGGGAATAATCTTGAAATAGTGTGAACAAGTTTTTACGCCGAAATAAAAACTGAAAACATCATTTTTACTAGTTTGAAAATAATTACAATTTCTCAGGCGAAAATTTAAAAAAGATTCATGCTAATGTTTCGCTGCAAAAACTTGTTCGTGAATGCGGAGTTTGCTTTTAATTTAATATTCTGCAATTTAGTATTTTATAAAAAGCATGTTTGGTCTTGATTGTTTTTACAAGCCAATCTTCAACTGTTCTTAACAACACCCTTTTGATTCTCTCGTTATGTGTAGGGTACATGGAAGGCCAACGGTAATTATACCAATGGTTCATACAATGGTGGCTTGTCACCCTCGTCCATGCACAACATGTCAATGGATGAAATGGATGGTTTGGACTTGTCTCTGTCAAACAGCCCCCAACAGGTCGCCCCCGAGACGAAGCAGTCGGTCCTTAGGCCCAAGACAATGTTGGAGAAAGCCCGTATCAACTTTGCGTAAGTGTAACCTATTCCTTCTTTCCTCGTCGACAAGCGCCTTTAAAGATATTCATGTTTTGCCACACTGCTGTTGTTTGGCTTGTGGTAAAGTGTTAAAATGTTAAAAGTAACTGTTCTAATAACATTTTAACAAACTGTTGCTTCCTTTCTTCTTATTTATTACAAATTACCAAATATCCAAAAACCCAAACACTTACTATTACAAATTGCATTTGTGTTTACTTGCTTCCTGGAATGATGGAAAGTCTCATGATTTTTTATTTCCGTTTTTCAGGTGGCTGGACTCTTCATTGTCACTGATGGAGCAAGGTGTGAGGGAGTTTGACACGTTGTTGCTGCGCTTTAAGTTCTACACTTTCTACGACTTAAATCCCAAGGTAAAAGCTATGGTTTGGTAATTGTTTGTTGGCAAATAGCTGTGCTAGTCCCAAAGTTGCTAACCGCTTGTTTATTTGCTGTTTCTTGTAGTATGATGCCATCAGGATCAACCAGATCTATGAGCAAGCCAAGTGGGCCCTGCTATCGGAGGAAATTGACTGCACCGAGGAGGAAATGATGATGTTCGCAGCCCTTCAGGTATAGGGTGCTTTTGATTTACCGGTTTTTGGACGGAAAAAAAAATACGTTTAGACTAGTCATTTTTGCTTTAGGGTATTAATCCTTTGTAAAATTTGTGAAGTTGATGGTGGAATGCACATGTCCTAAAACCTTTCTGAAATTGTGTTTTCTCGCAGCTTCAAGCCAACCTGCAAAGCAATGTGCCTCAGCCTAATTATGACACGTCCAAAGACGACGACATTGACGCGGCACTGACTGACTTGCAAGTGACGCTGGAAGGCTCAGTCATCAGCAACTCCCACAACGATATCACCCAAGTCCCCGAACTGGCTGGATACCTGAGGTTTTCCAAGTGAGTATTTTTAAGTTTATCCTAAAATGGAGCTTCCAACTCTTGAAACCATCCCTCATTGGTGGTATTTGTTCCTTCAGGCCTAAACGATTCACCCTGAAGGGCTTCAAGAGGTACTACTTCACCTTTAAGGACACGAGCATTTCATACTATAAGAGCAAAGGAGACCTGGGCTCCGCTCCCATCCAGACAATCAATTTAAGAGGTAAGGACCGCCAACTTCCCTCAACTGTTTGAGCTCAACCATGGCAACTGGTCCGGTGGGTCACCTGCTTTGCATTTTATTTTCCAGGATGCGAGGTGGCACCCGACGTTAACATCGCCCAGAACAAGTATGGAATCAAGCTCGAAGTGCCCGTTCAGGAAGGAATGAGCGAAATTTTGATCCGGTGCGAGTCGGTGAGTAACACTGCACTGATTCATTTTACATGGTTATAATTTTTTACAGTTTTAGACATATTGTTAAAATTGTTGCATTGTCAGTAACAGCTTTTAGACCGGCTTACAAATATTTCATGCTTTTTGTAGGAGGATGCCTACGCAAAGTGGATGGCGGCATGCCGCTTGGCAGCAAAGGGCAAGACTATGGCAGACAGCTCTTATGAAGCCGAAGTTTCATCCATTCAGGCTTTCCTAGCCATGCAGCACCCATCGCCCGCCCCTGCCATCAGCCCCAATAGTCTTGACATCAATCCCGAAGACTTTGTGGCTCCTCGCTTCCTCAAGAAGCTCAAAGGAAGACAGGTATGGTTGAAATTCTTCTTTCTTCTTACAATCCAATAGTTTTTGTCCTTGTTTTTTTCTGTCGATCATTTTTACCTAACGTGGCATCTTCCTTGTGTGACTGAAACTCTAAACCGCTAGCTGTGAGACTTGTAGGGATAAACCTAAGTTATATAATCTGTGTTGTGCTAATCCTCACGGTGCATTTCAATCCCGACGTTTCATGCTTTAGTGTGTGAGATTAGCCCTACGGACAAATATCGAAATCTCAGATGCCGGTTAACCAGTGCTTCTGCTGGTTGTGGTTGCAAAAAGGAGGAAAATATATCTTTGAACTGCAGTAAATGTGGAGAAATCGAAAACTTCAGAAAATAACATTCTTGACAGTTTCTGCGAATTGGTGGTGGTCAAATATGTTAACACAATAAACAAACTTCTAATATGAGTGACAATTTTACAGCTAATGAAACTTGTCATAATACCACGATCAATCTTCCGAGAACTTGTAGCAGCTTCCCCGCCACGTTTAGTCATAGTATCGCTAAACACTGAATCATCCATATACTGTCTTTTGAACTGTTTCAGATTTGTTGCTGTACATGTATTTGCTGCCCTTATCCTGAAAAAATGGTAAACAAAAAGCTGTGTGCTGTGTGCCACGTTAGCATGAGGCCACCCCACCAAATCTACCGCACATAGTCTGCGCACTCCATGTGTTCGCGTCTTTTTTTGTGTTCTCACCACTTTCACCTGTTTTGTGTGCCACTTTTAACTGCACCAATTACTAACCGAATCCACATTGCCAGCATGTGGCCGTTGGCTGGCCTGAAGCCACAGATGCACCCTGACATGACACTGTCTTCTCCTAATTATCTATCTTGCTCTCTCTCACTCTCTCTATTAATGTCACTGATACTTGGCTCGCACTAGGATAGAAGCGATTCCAACTGCCCCATTTTTAGAAAAAATTGCCCCTTGTGTAAAACTCAAAAACGAAAACGTGCAATGGCTCCTTTAATTAATCATACATTTTAATGGAGGCGTAGACAATAATATGGCTTCTGGAACAATTATTAGCCAGACACCAAGACAAAACCAAAATAAATTTAATGTAAATCTTCCATTCATCACTTAAAGGAATGTTTAGTTTGTTAGAAAAGATTTGGAGAAATTCTCATTGTAGTTGGTTTTAAAAACATTGAAAACTTATTAAAAAAATCTTGGAGCATGCATGGCGCTTGTTGCAGAAAAGTGCTCCATTTTCTGAAAATTAAAATATTGGTCAGTTTGAAAACATATTTCAAACAGGATGGGGGAGTTTCACAAGGGGTGGGGAAACGGAGGATGCTGTACCAAAGCCACATAATTGCTGTGTAGTGCTTCACTTAGCACTGCTTACCAAGTAGCTACTCGAGCAGTCTAGAACGTTGATTGATTCCATAGAGCAAGTTGCTCATAGTTCGTGTTTGCATTTGACGTAGCGTGTATCTTACTAAAACCGATTTGCTTGATCAGTTTGTAATTTGTCCACTGAATTTGGCGCGAGCAATGACCGAAAACTCATGCCATGCTTTTGATGTTGCAGATCGCAACGCGGATCCTGGAAGCCCATGCCAACGTTAAAGACTACAACCTGATGGAGTCGAAGCTGAACTACATCAGGGCGTGGCAGGCGCTGCCCGACTATGGGGTCACTCTGTTTGTGGTAAAATTTCAGGGATCCAAAAAAGAGGTGAGTTTCCAACGTTTTTGGGTGAAGATAATACTCGGAAAATAATGCAGGCCTATAATACCGCCCCAAATCCTCGTTATGGCGAGGGGCCATTGTACTTAATTTCGATTCCACCTTCTCTTTACAGGAGCTGCTTGGCGTGGCCTTTAACCGCCTAATGCGCATGGACCTGCACTCGGGCGACCACCTTAAGACCTGGCGGTACAACACCATGAAGGCGTGGAACGTGAACTGGGAAGTGAAGCAGGTGGTGGTGCAGTTCGAGGAGGGCGACATCAGCTTTGGCTGCCTAAGCGCAGACTGCAAGGTCGTTCACGAGTACATCGGGGGATACATCTTCCTGTCCATGCGCTCAAAGGACCAGAACCAAGCCTTGAACGAGGAACTGTTCCACAAGCTGACTGGCGGCTGGAGTTAGACTGCTCAACCACAGTCGGCCTTAAACACGCCGCCGCCCATGCCTTTGCAATCTTCGTCTCGTTTTCTTTTTCTTCTGTTTTACATTCTGCGCAGCGATTGTTTCTCAAGCGCCGGGGAACCGCCCCGTGTTTACGGTGCTGCCGAAGCGGTACTTTTATCTACCGAGGCGTTGCTTGCTCCTCTAGCTTGCTAATAATGACATATCCGCTTTGAATGCTCTGGACCAACCACAACACCAATTGCATCAATTTTTTATATGATGGATTTTGGATCGCACAGAATTTTTGGTGGGCCACCACAAGCAGTTTTAGTTTTAGTCCCCAATTTTATGGAAAATCCTTTTTTAAAGGTTTTCTCCAAGAAAATGATTTCATTCTTTTTACTTTTTAATAGTATTTTCATTAACTATAAGTTCTCTCGAGAAAAATAACGTTTTGCAAAAGCAAGCATCTTTTTTTCGGTCCATTTTTTTCAAAACTGCTAGTTTTGATTGTGGCAGTTATTATATACTGTAAAGAAGTCTCGTTTTATTATTTATAAGAATTGCATTTCATTGTACAGAAGAATTTCGATTTTCCGGAGTTTCTAAGAAGATTAGAAAACTTGACAGAAATGGTTGATTCGAAAAAATTCAGTTATAGTTTATATGCAGACAGCGGTAGTCTCGGCATGTCGTGTGCTTCCTAAAAATATCAGGAAATCCCAGTGACTTGATTTCTAGGTTATCTTCACAATTGTTAAGATAACCTCGAAATCAAGTCACTCGCCCATATTGGTAACGGCACGTTTTGAAATACTCTTAAGATGTGCCAAAACCTACTTAAAAAACTTCACACTTGTTTCGGACAAGGGAGCTAGCCGCTGTACCTGGGTCAGCAAGCAGCGCGTGCCGCTTTGTAGTCTTGTCAGGGTATCTTCACTGACGAAGGTCCGGGAGATTTTATATTTTAATAGACAAGTTGATTTGCATCACGACCGAGTCTACTTTCTACATGTGTTTATTATTATTGTCGTCTACATCTTTTATTATATAATTATTATATTATTATTGTTGTTATTACTATTCGCGAATACCAGATATGTTTTTCTTTTATTCTTCGACGCGTTTTTGAGTGTGACCAATCGTGTCATCGGCCTGATACCATCCCTGATCAACTCTAGGTGAAGGGATTGCTTACGCCTTTGACCTAATCTTGAAGGCCAGGAAATCCTAGAAGTCATTGAAATCTATAATGGACCCAGAATCGAGGAGGATCAGCATGGTGACTCACATCTGTGCAAATTGTTATTCAAGATTAATTAAAGCTATTTTTGATGAAAAATAATGCTTAGAGGCGATGAAACCTGAATGGGCCTGATAGGCCCTCTTTACCAGGAGCGGTCTCATGCTCGTTTTGCCTAATGCTTAAAAAAGGAGGCGGACACTTAAAACGAGCACAGACGAGCCAAGGATCAGCAACCAATTTTATTGACTTCTTTTGCCTGGGGCTCTTGTACAGTAAGCCAGCCACCTGGAAGCGGACATTTCTTAGGGTGCCCGGCACACCTCAGCCTAATTGTGCCTTGCACTAGTGCCAAACCCATGGAGCTGGTGTTGACCGTGGAGATGGGACGGATCGGCGGATATCCATGCACTTGTTACTTGTAGACACACGTATATTGCTCTAATGCCTTAACCATATTATGTTCGGTTTCTTCCCTCCCGCAGACAAACGCTTCCATTTTCAGTAATCCAAAGGCCCGGACTCTGAGCCGTTGGCCGTTAACGTTTTCGATTCATTTACCGCACTTTTTGGAGTTTGGGTATCACTAGATAACAGGTGACGAGACAGAGGGTCTCGTTCCCCGGGGACGTGAACCAGCTTGTTCTTATCGTATATTTCCACTGTATGAATATATGTATGTACCTATCATTAAACGAGTATTTTATTTGCCGACTAGCTTGCACCTCTGGTTGGATGATTTCACGTGCTCTCACCATCTGGTTCCATATAACGAATTTCTGGAAGCAAACACTGTTAGAATTGTCCAAAGAACAGCCAAAATCAAAGGATTATCAGCCAAGTAAGGTTAGCAATATCAGTTTTTGGAGTTTACTTAATGATATTTAAAATCTTGTTTATTGAAGTAATTGTTTGCAAATTTTCTGTCAGATGACCTAAAATTTGTTTGTTTCCGGGTTATTTTCCAAGGAGCTAATTAGAATCGAAGTACAGTGGAACCTCGCATAATGAGCATAATTCGTTCCGGAGTCTTACTCGTAATGCAAAACAATCGCACAATTCGGGGATTCCCCTACCCATGACACTCGTTATGCGAATTACTCGTTAAGCGAGGTTCCACTCTATATTTCTTGATTTTTTGCTCGACTGGACACATTTCACTGAAAAATATGAACAAAAGCACAGACAAGTATTAAAAAAACAAGTCTTTTAATATAGAAAAATTGTTAACTTTAATTGACAAAGGATAGGTAATATACAAAGAATCCGCAGTAAATTTTTACATTTTTATGAAGGTTATCAAATGTTGGAATTAATGCTGCAAATCGTGCTGATCTTTTCATAAAGTAGCGGAGCTTCTGTCAAAGCGACTTCTTGATTTCTAGGTAAGCCTTGTAAACTGGTCTTAACCATTATTTCACAAAGAATCTGACTTTTCTTCACCATTGACCTCTTCATCTGTTGAATGAATCTGCAATCAAAAGTTGGTGCTGTTTTGAGTATGTGCATGATGATGGACACCTGAAGAGATTGTTTTCAGAATGTTTGCTTACAGCGTTGGCAAGGTCCAGCCAGGTGAGAGCTTGGGTGATTTTGTCGTTTGCAGATGGTTGCTTATCCCAATTCCAATATGTGAATTGATCAAACTGATGAGCTACACTCCACTTGGTTGCATCGTCGCTATCCTCCTGTAACACAACTCCTGGTATTTAAGAATATGAATAAATATAGTGTCACAACAGATACCACATACTTGAATTTTTCAAAATAGGTGAGCAAGTCTTACCTTCATAGCCTTCTGGCACTTGCACGATTTTGCCCTGCAGTGGTCTACCCCTGAATGAAGATTCCAAGACTTCTACAATGCACAAAAGCATGATCTTAAAATTTATTGCACCATTGATTATTATTTTACCATTAAAGGACGTGTCCTAGGTATATGAAACATTGGTCACGTCCTTATAAGTCATTTACATACCTTTTTGCCCTTGCCTTATTGCAGGATGAAAAAACTTGGACACATCGGCGTCGCCTGAATGGTGAATTTCGCATGGCATAAGGTGGCACAATGCTGGATTATCGTCCAACGACTTTTTGGAAAAATCAATTGATATGCTCATGATTAGCTAACTGTAAATAATTAAGTGCCCAAGTTATATGTCAAAAACAAAATAAAATTAGCGGCCAACCAATCTCAAAACAATGCCGGTAGGGGCGCCACATAGCGTCTGAAGAAAATTCAAAATGGTGCTGGCGTTCGAATACGTATAAAAACTTTAATTTGACAACGAATGAAGTATTTGTAGTACATCATGACCTTTAGTTTTCGATTTTTTCGCTTCATTCGTAAGCATGCTCGCCCGATTGAGCCGAACAAGGCACTCAGATGGAAGAACCGATTGAACATAATGTACATCTTCTTCGCATGGAATGGTGTTGGATTGGTGGCGTATTATCACTTCTTCGGAAAAGGAAAAACTGCAAAAGTACCAGATAACTCAGGTAATAACAAACAATGCATGGAAAATGCTTTTATCAGAACACGCTGAAACAATGATCAAAAGATGGTTGTCTTCATCCTCCCGGCCGATGCCGCATAGACACCAGATTTCCCACTGCGCCATCCCCATGAGAGCTAGCGGATTGACCTCCTCTTTGAGGAATGAACTGGGGTATTTTCGTCCTCTGAACGCCTCTGAGGCGCCCTCCTGGCACTTAAAAGTTCCACCGCCCTCTTACTAGGGCGCCAGTCTAGCCCTGGTTAAAGTGACCCTTGTATATGGCACTGTTGATCGAATACCAGAAGCTGCATGTCCATAGTTTCTCAATCTCTGGCGCACTTGGCAATGTTGCCTCTCGATCCTATTAGGTGTGGGGTTCGCTTCCCGGTAGAGGTAGGTTGGAATTTTTTAAAAATGAGAGAAATTCCCGAGGTAGCGATCGACTCTTTTGAATGAGAGTTTAAACCGAGGTCCGGGATAGATTATTGCACGTTATAGACCCGGCCCTCTAGGTACAGTAAAACCTCGCCAAAAGCATAAAATGTGCCAAACCCGTGCCTACAAATGAACCTGTCTAAAAGCGTACTTTTTCACCGGTCCCAAAAGTATGAGTTTAGAGGGGTTCTACTGTAGATGGTGAAGGCCCATTCCCTGGCGTTGGTGTTTAGTTCTCGTGTTGCGGAAAAGGGCCAACGGTAAGAAAATCAACAAAAACAAATAAACTTGAGAATGCCATTTTCAGTTGTGGCACAGTTGTGTTCGACAGAGGAGGCCTTGATGGAGGCCAGCATGGAAATACACGAATTTCAATTGTATTTTGCAAATATTTTAGGCAGAATAAAGTTGTATATTTGATATAAAAATACAAAAAAAAATTAATGCTTATCATACTGGCACTTTTTAAACGCAGTCGTTTAAATTCCTTGATGGAGTTTGGAGCTACATTGTAATTGTACAGAATGTGTGTTAGAATCTTGTAAAATAAATTTTTGTATCCACGGTGTATGCATTTACAACTTATTTTAAATTGTTGATTTATTTTCTTTAGAATTTTCTTGCATAGTTAAGTTTGCAAAGTTCTTCCTGAACAATAGCAACAGGCGCATGCTATCCTTTTCTAAGCTTTTGCTCAAAATGTTAAAGATATACTTGTTTGTAAGACGATGCTCTCGATCGCCTTAATCCCAACATTTCATTTTGTACTATTCTTATTTTAAGCTGAATCCTGGGCGAAATTTTTGAAACTTGATGATACGGTGACCATTGTAAAGATGAAGGGATTAACTTCAGTGGAGAAATATGACTACACAGTTCCTAAAGAAGAAAATCCCCAGGAGACAATACCTCAACAGGATGCAGAACAGCTGCCCCAATAGTACAGGAATCTTCCATGCACTTTTAGACTGTAGAAATGCAAGCGTAAGGTAACAACTACTCAAATTTGTACATATCTTTTTTGCGATCAGCAAGATCAATGTGATTCTTCAAACTTGTGCTGCCGATGTAGCTGCAAATGTGTGCAGCGAATCAGCATACAACAAAGAAATTATTATAGTTTATCTTTGTTACTGTGTATAGCTCTACATAGCGTCTAACTGGTAATAGAATTAAAAATTCAGAAAAACTTCTGCTTCTCAATTTTAAAATGACTGTGACGCCTACATCATTAGGTCGTCAAATTGACTGAAATCTGCAACCACACATTATGAAGGAAAGCATAGAACAATTTATTTTACATAAATTTATCTTTACTAAAATAAATAATTACATTACAAGTTTTAATATAAAAAGATGCAAGAGGCGACCTTGGAGTGTAAAAAGCAGTAAAAAAGGCACAGACAGCTACACTTGTGCATTGCATAGATAGGCCTATGCATGAGAAGTAAGCACTTTCTTGAAAGCCTCAAGCTGACGATTTGGAGAAGGACTTTCTAAGGAACTTTAAAAAATCACCAGCATTATAATTTTGTAACCGGTATCCCGGGTGCAGCAGCGCTAAAGCGTTGCTAGGTAATGGCCACTGAGTTGGCGCCGCTTTAGCGGCGCCTGAAATATCACATTATTTACACTTTAGTCTCTACGTTTTGCTGGAGAGCTACCTGCTGTTTCTGCTGGTGCTCCAGTTGTGACTGCGGGGTCCGCGATGCTTGTTCCTGGTGCCTGCGTTCCATCTCCTGTTGCAAGCCTTGGCGGTATGACTCGTAGCACATGACGATTTTCTCCATCTCCTGCTTGCACAACCTGTTCAGCATTGCCTGGTAGCAGTCCAGCTGGGGGAGACGGAAGAGCTCCCACTGGGGGAAATAAAGAACACGTGAACAGCGTCACATATCGGTAAATTTGTTCCTTGTATACGACACAAATAGTCCAACGTAAATGTGACCGTCAGAAGGTCTGTATGCATAAAACGTAGTGTGGATCTTTTCAAATTTTGGATGTTATTAGAAAAAGTGTTTTCCAGAGCATTTTTTAATATTTCATTTCCTTCTGGCTTACGGAAAGAAAGAAAAAACTGATTTAAAAACACTTACTTTCAGTTTATGGTCAAAGTCCGTCGATGCCCTGGAGTACACATGAAGCCACTCTGGAATGACTGAAAACGAGCGCTTAAGATTAAAGCACGCAATAAATGTCTCGATGGGCAACGAGATTGTTCGCGTTACCTTCCTGCAGGTAAGGACTTGCCGGGACTAGCACGTTTGGCTGGTGAAAGTCCGTGTGCCTGGGTGCGGGTTGCCGGTGTCCGGGAGTAGCTCCGGGCGCGTGAACGTTCCCCATCGCTACGTAATGCTGGTAATGCGGCACGCAGGGGTGCTCGTACTGGGCCTGCTTCGTAATGTGGCTTGTGGGAAATAAAGAGGCATAAACGCATCAGCAAGCAGCGATGTAGGACAATGTTTTCAGACAAATCGTTTTCTAGACCTACTTTACATAGTAGATGCCATAATCAGGGGACTCTATCCTCTCCCAGCCTGTCGGAAGTCCTTCCTTCTCCAACGGGTGGCTCCAGTGGGTAGTCTTGGTATTGTGGTCGATGTAGTACTTCCTGCCCCGCAATGTGAAATCCACCGACCATCCTTGGGGCAACGGCAGCTCTTCCTGAGGCGTGGCATAACTACCAACCCCTGCTACACAGAAAGACATTTTAAACATTATTTATTATCAGATGGTTCCTGTACCACTGAAACTGAATTTGGCCTGCAAGTTAGATTCTACACAGGACACAGTTTGAACTTTCATCTGAAAGAGTCACTCACCTGAAGACCCAGCGACCGATTGTAAAGACAACTGCTGCGGTAACGACGCCTGCGCCTGCTGGAAGTGTTGCTGTTGCTGCTGCTGTTGTTGTTGTTGTTGTGCGTAGTGCTGCCTTATCTGCTGGTGGTACATCTGTATTTGGTAGTTATCGTCGTACTGGTATGGGACTTCCAAAACGTGTTCCTGAGTTGGGTATTGCACAGCATCGCCATATGGTTCTGTGGGAGGAAATGAGACTGGTAACATACCACGGCACTGCGCTCTGGACGTTTTTATCTCACTCGCCGAACCTGTTCTCGTTGCGTCTTCCAGGTATTGTTGTTCGTGGGCGGGAAATTGGCCATAATATGGGTGCATCTGGTAACCGGCGGGATACTGAAGACGTTGAGGCTGACTTTCGAGGGGCAGGTTCCCGGCAGATTGCGAATCTGCTATACCCATGGCAGCCATCCTGCAACGATAAAATGTCCCGTTTAACAGTTTGTCCAACAGAGCGTCAATCCTTAGCGATTTATTGTGTACATACCTCTGGGACAAGTCCACGCTGACCTGCTGACCAGACAAGGGCACGTCCATCATCCCATACCGCATGTCCGGGAAATGAGGTTCAAGATACGGCTGAGTTTCCCGAAAGGGATCTCTGCCTGCTGGAAATTAGGCAGATTAGATACACTGATAATTTTATCTTTGCCCCAATTGACATTTTCTACATTTCTTTAAAGCCCATGTTCATAATTTGCCCCCGAAAACGCAGCTTGCATTCTTACCACGAGGCGCTTGTGCGATCCAATTTGGATTTGAGTTTGCACTTGGGTATTTGTGAGCCGCGCCGTATTGTTGCATCTGGGGATTCTGGGCCTGCTGCATTGGTGGTAGGTTTGGCATGGAAAGCCTTGGAGGTTGATCGGTTGGCCTTTTCGTCTGCATCTCGCCCACATTCCTCCAGGCAGCTGCGGCAAACGTAAACGCTGTTAATCACACATGCATCAAGCAACCGTCTTTTGCTGGTAAAAACTTACTAGGCACTGCTGGAGGCACATCCTTCTTTACGTATTTCCCCACCAATCCTTCACTGAATCCTTTCTCTTTTTTTCTCGACAACATACTGCCATTCACTTTGACCGAGGGAGCGATCGAGAGTTAATCTGCAAAATATACGAGGCGATTTCTACATTTTCATCAGTGCCCACGCTTCTTAATTGATCACAAATCAGATTCTAAATTTGTTTGATTACATGTACAAGTTGGTAATTATTTTTCCAAATCCCCACCCTCAACATGCCACATGAAGTTCGGAATAAGATAGACAAAAAATGATAATAGGAATTAGAAAGAACATAGGCCAGATAGGGAGATGTACAGTGTGATTTTTACCTGTCAAAACCACGTGACACTGATCATCAAGTCGGTGCAAACTTAACAATAAAATGGTGAAAACTACTGGAGACAATTCTGGCATGTTTTACCGGCTTTTCTCAATCACAGATGTTATTAAAAAAATATGAATCAAATGGGAATTGAAGCCAGGACCAAGGCTTGAATTGCAAAGAATCTCAAAATAAGTATCAACCGGACAGAGCAGGTACTTGAGCTGGACAAACTTGCGGGGGAGGAATCGCCCTATCATCCTGGAGTTTCTTTTTATGTCGATTTGGCATTGAAACACGGGTTTTGCTGATGGGATCGAGACCCAAGAATCAGGAATCAAACTCACCTTTACTTTACGCAAACTCTTGGTCGTACTCGTCGAACTTTGAAACCCATGTTTGACCGCGGTTGTACGAGCGGTACGGATTGATTTTACGCCTCGCAAAACAGCCAGGATAAGGTGTAAAGCGAAAAATCACTACTTTAGGGGCCATTCAAAAAGGACGTTCTATAAAGGTTGGGGGGGGGGGGGGAGGTCTGCTGGCATGTAGGCAGTGGCGG